>AZGZ01000020.1:94590-107106 GCA_001636715.1 Ascosphaera apis ARSEF 7405 | reverse complement strand
GAACACCATGGTCTCCTTCACACTGTGGGCGACTGCTTTAACCCTATCTTTCTCAGGGGCATATGCTTCTTCAGATAAGGAGACTGGCCAGACTATTACCGTCAATGGCATTGACTACTATGCTCCGCCAAACCCTGTCAGCACCTTGCCTGGTTTCAAGGAATTGTTTTCTATATCTTGGCAGAACGATGACTTGCTGCCCCTGACTGTCATTTCCGACCAGCGGGATCATTTTGCTTGGAATACATTCACAGGCCTTGTTCGAAACTTCACAGAAGCTGATGATGTTTTCAATAATGGATTTTTGCAATGTGAGTGGCAAGTCCATACACTACCTTTAGCTCACTGCTAACGAGATTGCCCAGCTGTATACATCATCCATGAAGGTCCTAGTGTGCCTTCAATTGATATACCAGGGAAGGATTTGCTCTTGAAGCATAAGATTGAACGCTTTGCAGCCTCAAAACATTACATCAAATCACAGCACCGTGGAGCACTAAGTTTCTCTGATTACACAAAGCCCCTGACATCTGGGCCCTATTTCCTTTCGCCTTCCACTGGTGAAGTTTACCAGGCTTATCGCCTCTACTCCGATGTTCAAGGAGCGTTTACGGAAGGTATTATTGCTGCCGACAACAATGCCTACTCAATTCTTGATGCATCCATTCCAGGTGTACAAAGTTTGACCATTGGAGTTCCCTCTCGTCTTTACTTCACGAAGACAACCGAGAAGCCCCTTGCTGGTGTTCGTTTTGGCATCAAGGATATTTACGATATTGCAGGGATAAGGACGAGTTGCTGCAACCGAGCATACTACAATTTATATCCCGAGAAAAATGTGACTGCACCTACAGTCCAACGACTCATCGATGCTGGAGCAGTCATTGTGGGCAAAATGAAGACCTCTCAATTTGCTAATGGTGAATCTGCTACTGCCGATTGGGTCGATTACCATGCTCCTTTCAATGCTCGTGGTGATGGATACCAAGATCCTTCTTCTTCGTCCGCTGGCCCCGGAGCTGGCTGCGGCGCCTACGAATGGCTAGACATCACCGTGGGCTCAGACACTGGTGGTTCTATCCGCAATCCTGCACAGGTGAATGGCTGTTTTGGAAACCGACCTACGCATGATCTGGTGTCTCTCGATGGTGTCATGCCTATGTCTCCCGCCTTGGATACCCCTGGCTTCTTGACTCGGGATCCATATCTCTGGCATGAGGCTGCTAAAGTGATGTACGAAACAAACATCACCAGCAACATCAAGGCATTTCCGAAGAAGCTGTACACAATTGACTTCCCCGAAACACCTTCTTCCGAGGCAGAGGAAATTCTTGTCGATTTTGCCAAAAAGGTCCAGTCATTCTTGAAAGGCAACTTGACCGGACTTGATCTTTCGAAAACATGGGCTGCTAACCCCCCTGCTGAGGCCGGTAACGCCTCCATAATTGATTATCTTGGAGACACTTACGCTGTTCTGATATCTCAGCAGCAACATAAACTAGTCACTGTCCCTTTCTTCAAGGACTACGCCGCAGCATTTGACGGTCGTCAGCCAGCAGTCGATCCCGCTGCTAAGATTCGCTGGGATTGGGGACAAAACAACATCAGCAGCAGCGCACTCGACGACCATTTGCACCGCAAGGCCGTATTCGTTGACTGGTGGAAGAAGAACGGCAATCGTCCTGACCAGGAGACTTGCAGCGATAGCATTCTTCTCTACCCAGGCACCTTGGGTGAAACCAATTATCGAAACGCTTACAGGGGGTAAGTACTTCAATCTTGTGCCATCATTTCTTGCAAACAGATACTGATGAGACAATCAACATAGTCCCCCTGGCATCCCACTTGGATGGGATGTATCAAGGATTTCGAACCTCGGAAGTGTCCCAGATATGGTGGTTCCAAGTAAGACGCCCTCTCATATAAATTTGCACTACATCATCGCTGATAACTTCGTGATCCAGTTGGACAAACCGCCTATAATTCCACCGTCACCAATCATGAGGAGTACCTCCCTGTGGCAGTCGACTTCGTCACAGCAGCCGGCTGTGACGGTATGCTCTTCGAGCTAATCAAGCAATTGACTGAGGCCGGCATCGTTACACCTCCAAAGGCAGGAAGTACGTTGTATTGAAATGGGTCCTCTAACGGAATTGAATTCTTTCTAGAACGCAACGTTCATATATACATGACAAATACTCTCAATACTTGGACTAAATAATCATAATATAAAAAAATGATCTCTCGATATACTCATTTTACCACCCATAAGTACGACGCATTGGAAACTTCTATGAAGGAAAGAGAATTCTTGTATAGTTATTACTAGTCTTTTGCTATTGACCAAGACGGGTGCTGACACCACAAATGGAAGAAGGAAGCAAAACACAAGTAACAAGGAGATGATATATACAAACACAACACTGCTAAGAACGCGATGAAGAAAGAAAACCAAACGGGTACAAGCAATTGAGAACAACGAATGATCAAGGATGATGACACAGAAAAAAAGGAGAAAAAAGAAAAAGGGACAAGTATCTGACGAAGATATAGTAGCACAAGGGCAAAAGAAACAAAACCACAAGTCTGGCTCTAACTTTGCAACAGCAACAAGAAAAAGACAAAATAGAAAGAAAATGCAGAGCAGTCGAAGCAGAGCGGATGATGGTGATGTAGACAAAAGCGAAAGCAACAGGCGTAACAGCAAGTATAACGAAAAATGAAGCAAAGACGACGAGAACCGCGGACATAAACCAGACAGGAACAAGTCACTGAGAGCAAGGTTTTGGTATGGCCCGTCTCAATCGGCCGGGTGAGGCTCAAAAGTGATACAAGCGCGGAGGATGCGAATTGCAAGATGGTTGTTGTGTATAGTAAGACGCCAAAACACCCAAAAGAAGGATAAAGCACCACACAATTGCAGACGTCAAGCGCTTGGGCGTGGAATTCAGGCAAGGCGAAATCTTGAAGAAGGTGAATCTAGTGCGAAACAATCGGTTTTCAAGGGACTGTTGTCGTCAAGAGACGCAGAGAATGCATCTAGACCGTCTTGGAAGCAAGAGAAAGGAAAAAAATATTGGAAATGAGGAGACTGTAATCGAACCAGTTGGTGGCGCAGCTTGGACTTGACTATGACGAGAGCTAGTGGCATTCCCTTCGCTAGATCATTGCGGCGCACAAGCTTTCAAGAAAAAGACGCAAGCAGTTGGCTGAGGCGCCCTGGTACACATACCAATTAAAGTGCACTGGGAGTGTTTGCTGGTAATCTGCAGCACACATATATCGACAGCCAGCCAATTATCTATACGTCCCAAAGAGAAGTCGAAAAAAAAGGAGTGACGTTGGAAACAGCTGAGATGAAGAACTGAATATCCATTCATTAAAGATTCCTCATCTAGTCATCTCCCTCATGATGTAGCGTGACGCTGTTGAACTCCTCGAACGGATCCTTGTCGCCCTCGCCAAGAGGCGTAGCAAGGCCGGAATCCATAGGCACCCCTTGCCATTTCTCACTTCCGATATCAACACTAGCGCTCTCCTTGATATTTCTGAAATTGATGGCGTCAAGACCCTTGCCCTGGTGTGGAATCATAGGCGGCTTCATGTGTCGGATGAGAGCCCATTGTGTCTTTGCGAAGAAAGGGTGAGTCTTGACATCTGAGGCACCGGCACGGGCACCAAGACGCTTCTTCTCGTCTTTGATTAAGAGTTTGCGGATTAACGATTTGCATGTGCTGAACCAGATTGTTAGCTTTGGGCGCATCTTCTAAAAAAAGAAACGATGACAAACAGAAACCGTAACGTAACGTTAGCGGGTTGGAGTAGTACGTACTTCGAGATCTGCGGGCTACCAGCATGTTCTGGGAACTGCACTTCATCCTTCAAGATATTCCCGAACGTAATCTTCCTATTCTTCCCCTTGAAAGGTGTTGTGCCGTATAACATTTCGTAGATGAGGATACCCAAAGTCCACCAGTCAACAGCACTCGTATGTCCATTGCCCTGGATGACTTCTGGCGCGATGTACTCTTCGGTACCAACGAAGGAGTTGGTGCGGAATCCGGCGATGCAGGACTTTGTGTCTATAGTCGGGAGAGATGTAGGGGAGTTGCCATTGCGGCCGGGAATCATCGTCGGCTTCCCACCGGGGCCTGATTGTTTTGAAAGATCGAAGTCGGACAACATGATATGACCAGACTGATGGAGGAGAATGTCTGTAGGGAGGAAGGGGCAGATCGTTAGCATATTAACAGTGTCATCGTCCGTCGAGTGACGGCAACTCACTTTCTGGTTTGAGATCGCGATAGATGAAGCCCATGAGATGGAGATATTCTAGGGCAGCAGTAACCTCTGCTGCATAGAATCGCGCATCGTCTTCGGGAATGCATTTGCCGGGTCTTGTTTGTAGTGCTGTAAATGCAGTTAGTTGATGATGCAGAAATGCATGGAGGGAACTGTAAAACCCCAAAAACTCACCTCTAAAGAACTCTCCTCCACTGCAGTACTCCATGCAGAGATACAAGAAATCCTCAGACTGGAAAGAGTGATATAGGGTGACGATGAAAGGGTGGTTAGATGTAGCGAGAATTTCCTGTTCTGCTAGAGCACGCTTGATCTTATTTCGCTTGATCATCTCCTTCTTGCTCAAAACTGGACATAGAAAAAGGGAAATATTAGCACAAAATTTGTTGGTCTGTTGGCCTGGTTGTATGAGAAAAAAGGCTACTCACCCTTCATGGCGTAAAGCCGGCCGAATTTCTTCTCCCTGACAAGGTAGACCTTGCCAACATCACCTTTACCGATCAACTTGATCTTCTCGAAGCTACCGGGCCCGACCTCGACGTTGCGCACTTTGATGGAGTTGGAGCTGTACATCCTCCTGTACGCAAGGTCATTTCTAATCTGACCGGGATCAGGCAACTCAGAGACATCATCCTCCTTCTCGTGGGAAGCATTGTTCTTCTTGTTGGCGGGGACGAGAGCATTACTCGTATTATCCTTCTTGACGACCATGCTCAAGCGAGGACTGTTTGTATCGTCATTTTCAACAACTATAGGCTCTTTACCGAGTTGTGCAGTGACAGGTCGTTCTTCAGAGCCGTCCTCGGCAAAGAGACCCTGGGCGTTGGGAGCGGAGGCGACTCGTCTTAGTTTGCGAGCCAATTCTTCCTTGTTGGCGGTGGTAGCTTGGTCAGCGGCGATGCCGCCATCGGGTTGCAACTCAGGAGCATCCGGGGGAGTAGAGGGAATGCTGCCCTCATTTCGATGTCGTAGAGACGGGTAACCCTGGTGTGCGAAGTATGGATTTGCATGTACAGTTGGAGAGATGGCCTCGTCGAAGGGATGGCCTTCGCTGGCAGTGGTGGTAGAACGGTTCCGTGTGATGACGGGTAGGAATCTAGATTGCCTTGTCTTTTGCGGAACGATATTTGGGGAGCCGTTGGGAGCCTGACTGGGCTCGTTATGGTGTGTAGCAGTAGTATTGGTAGTAGTTGTCGTGGTTGGATTCGTCGTCGTCGTCGTCGTCGTAGAATGGGCTTGATCTTTACCCTCCTTATCCTTAGCGTGAGAAGGATGATGACCTGAGCTGATGCGGAAGAAGTTCTTGAGCTTTGTCTGGAAATGAGAGGAATCCTTGTCCTTGTCCTTATCCTTCTCCTTCTCCTTGTCTTTCTTGGAGAAGGCGCTCCGCTTGGTGGTGCCGACGCCAGGGGAGGCGGATGAGGAGGTGAAGAGCTGGGTCATGGTTGAATTACTATGACCGTGAGTTGAGGATGCTGTAGCTAGTGTCGTGAATGATGGATGAGATGATATAAGAATAGAGATGTTGTTATTGTGGTCGTTGTCGTCGTCTTCGTCTTCGTCGTCGTCTTCAATAATATGATGTTAATGATGAGTATTCGTGTATGCGACCTGGGATGAAGATGAAGATGAAGACGAGGTGAGAACAAACGGGAAATTGGGTGTGACAGATGAAGCTAAAGATGAACCTGGTCTGTCGCTTCAATATGCCTTTAATCTTTGCTTTTTCTTCCCTTTCCCTTTCTTTTCTTCTTCTTCTTCTTCTTCTTGTCCTTTCCACTGCCAAAGTGCTGCCTGTTTAGTTGCCTGAGGACTGACTGGAGGGAGGAGAACAGAGACAAAGTGTGGGGATAAGACAAGGGAAGAGAGAGAGATCGAGTCCAAGAGGATGAATAGATGAATAGATGTATCAGATAATAATCTCTTAATCCCTTGCTTGTCCTTTAATGACTGATGAATTTACCAACTGGCTAATAATCACCTACGATCAAGTCGATGGGAAGTTCTTGCGCGTCCACACGTATGGAGGAGCTTCTGCAACTTGTCCTGGGTATTGGTTGATGGTTCAGCACGGCCGGAAAATGAGGAGAAGGAGAAGAGGAAGATGGGGATGATGATGAGGGGGAGAGATGATGATGAAGAATAGGCTGGTTGATCATGTCATGTCATCGTCATCGTCATTATTCATGGGTATATAGCAAAGAAAGCAAGAAAGCAAGAAAAACGAGTATGTACAGATATGATAAATGGTATATGATGATATACATCCCAATCATCCAGTCCAACGAGCCTATTCAATTCAGTTCAATCCGATCGAACGAATAGATCAACGTAGTCATCTCCTCCGCTTCTTTTCATCCTCTCCCTGCTCACCTCCCTCAACAGGCTGCTGCTGGGTCGCTGACATCGCTGCCTCCTGCTGCCGTGCCCTCCTCTCCTCCAGCATCCTCTTCTCATCCACCGTCAGCTCGCTCTTCTGCGGCTTGATCCTCACGAAAAACACCATCAGCACTCCAGACACCACCGCACATCCAAACTCAAACCAAAACACTGCCCTGTAGCTCTCCAACTGGCCCTTGTGCCGCGAGACCTGGTCGTTCACTATGTCCGCCACTCCCAAAAGAACCGCTATCCCCACATGTAGTATCGAGTTGATCAGCGCGCCGCACAGGCCCTGCCGCTCGCTCGCTTGATTCGTCGTGATGAAGATGTGCGACACATCCCACACAATATCTATGCCCACCGTCGCGCAGATCATCGACGGGAAGACGTAGCGCCAGTACGTCGACTCCGGGTTCGCCACTGCAAACAGCACCGCCAGCACTATCCACGCTGCGTTGCATATAAGCAGCAAAAGCGTCCCGGACACTTTGTCGAGATAGAGTCCCAGAAAACATGGGAAACCAATCCCACCGGCGAGCATGGGCAGGAACCATGCCACCACTGTCATCGGGCTCGCGCCCATCTCCTCCTGCATGAAGTTCACTCCATAGAAGAGGAAGACGCCGCTGCAGCCGAAGAAGAACCACAGTGCGATCGTGAAGGACTTCATGTATTTGACGTGGAACACGTCGAACGGCAGCAATGGATGCTCAGCTACCCATCCCTCGATGTAGAACGCTACCCCGAGCGAGAGCCAACCGATCACAAACAGTACGCTGACGTACGGCGTCTTCCACCCATGTGGTGCGTGTGGGCTCTCGGTGAAGCCAAAGACAACAAGCGCCAGACCCAGCACGATGAAAAGTGACCCCAACCAGTCCATCTTGACACCCCTTTCCCTCGACTCGTGGACGTCACTCGGCACACAGAGCACTGCTGCTGCTAGGGTGATGCCGCCGGATATCGCGCCCAGCCAGAAATACCACCTCCAATTGATGTACTGCGCCGCGACACCAGACATCAAAATGCCGTAGAAGAACCCCAGGGCGCCGCAGGTAGCGTATATGCTGAAGACAATGTTCTTGCGTTTACCTGGCCGGTAAGTGTTGGAGAGCAGCATGACGCCTGAGGGGAGATACATCGCGGGGCCAAACCCCTGGATTGCACGACACACGATGAGCATGTTGGTGTTCTGCGAGAAGCCGGTGATGATGGACCAGATAATCAGCCATGAGAGGCCTCCAATATACAACGGATATCCTCCTGTCATGTCTGCAACCCGGCCAAAAACCAGCAATGTGGCGCCTACAACAAGCGAAAAGGAGCTTGCTGGCCACACAGACACTGAGTCGGGAATGTCCATTGCCTTGATGAGAGTCGGCAGAAGGACATTGAAGCCTGACACGAAGAATTCCTGGAAAATATTTCGTCAGCTATTTTTCAATTGGATCTTCAATAGATATCAAGGAAAGGAAGCATTGCCATACCGTCAAGATCTGGGACATGACGATCGCGAAGATGAATCCTGCTTCGGTAAATATATTGCTGAATATCTCAGGGCGAGCCTTGCCCATTCTCTCTAGCTCCTCTTCTGATGGATCGATCAGTGTGACGCTGCTCCGTCTACCCTGAAACCTATCGCCATTGTCATCATTCCCCCCTTCACCTTTCTCCACGTCGACGCCCATTGACATGGGATTGTTGGAAAAAGTCACTGTGCTTTGCGTTTTTGGATTTATCATGCTGCCAGGATACTGTTCTGAAGTGGCAGTTTTGCCCTCGTGAAGCCTGATGCTATCTTCCTGGTCAATTTGATCCTGATTCTGATCTTGATTTTGATTTTGATTTCGATGATGATGCCGCAATAAATTTATCTCAGAGCTATCTCGAGCTACCGCTCCCAGCTCTACAGACTCTGAATTTGAAGCATGGAAACCCCGATCAGTCTGCTGTTGGCGATTATGATCGTGTATCTCCTGGTCACGGACCATTCTCCCACTCTGGGCACGAGGCAACGTTTCTCTGGACCTGTACCCGAAGACGATACCTGTCAGAACTAGGACTACATATACTTGATATATGTAATCTTTTTCTCTAGTTCGTCTTGGGACGTTCTATCAAGGTCGATATGCTCGTGAATTAATTTTCCGGCAATAGACAGCCAAGGGCCAAGCTTCTAGAACCAGATATAGGGATGGTAAGGCAGCGGTCTTGAATCCTGGTCACGAAGACGAATAGAGGATGCAGATGAAGATGGGAAGATGAAGATATCAAGTATAGGGGCTGGTGCTGAGGATGGCAAATTAATTCAAAAGTGGCCAAAATGATATTTGAAAAGAGATGATGAAACTCTTTTTGTATCTTTTTGTTTATTGGCCTTTCTGATGCGGTACCAATCTTCAATCTTTATATCTTCTCAAGAGACATCAAGGATACCCCTACGACGGTTATACATACGCCAACAAGAATTTTTTGGGAGCCCCAATTCTCCACTGGTCCAGACAGACTTGCTCTGTTTACCCGTTTACCTATTGAGTCATGCGGACATATGATCGACGATTGAACAACCCAATAATCAAAAGACTGCGGCCCTGGATACTGCTGTCAGGACAAGAAAAAACAAGAAAGCGGAGATTTTATGACGCCTTTCTGATCTCCCTCCTCATAATGGGCTCAACTTTCCCCTCTGGGCTTTTTTTCCCCACGTCTTTCATTTCAAACTGTTTCTCCTTATTTTCCCTCCCCGGGATTGCGAAAACTATCCAGCAGATTGAAAGTCAGAAGGAGATAAGAAAAAAGAAAGGGTCAAGAGTTGGCGCTCGCTAATCGATATCTTTCCGCCTTGCCACCACCACCACCACCACGACCACCAGCAACAGCAGATCGACCAGAACGAACATTCCACGACCATTCCACTGCTACCGAACCTTCAGTACTTTGCGCCAGCAGTTTCCCCTCTGAGGTTAGTGCTGTCCACTCGGCATGCCGAAGCTGGGCCCAAAGGTGGGTCTGATATCACTGTCTTTCCGACCTTGTGGAAACCATCAGGGATCGGTCCGAATATCAACAACATTCGATTGCATGATGTTGAACGTCAGATGCTAGGCATCTTTTCGTGATCTCTTGCTTTAGCAGCTTGGGTTGCTTGCCCATTCTAAGCCGATACTTCATAGATTACGATAGCAATCTTGCCTTCAATATGCTGCGGTGGTAGCAATTAAAGGAATACGCGGTGCTGTTTATGGGGCATACCACCACCATATGATATCGGGTTTCAGCTTGATCGTCTTAATCATTTGATTATGAATCTCAATATCAATGTAATCCATAAGCATGCTTCATCACTCCGATATAACGTTCGGCTTGGTACAGAAGAAAACTCCCTCGTTCAAAATACAGTACGTATGCCAGGACACAAAAAAGGGGAGGGGATAAAAGTTTCTTTTTTCATACATGCGTGTCATGATGTCTAAAGGGCAATCTTGCATCAAGAAGAAATCAAACAGCGCTCGCTATAATGACTCCAAACACCAAGAAATCAAGTCAAGCATTCCTCTAAGTCAGCTTATTCTAAGATAAGCCCAACGGGCATTTCCACCCGTGCCATTTATCAGAACCCATCAATATCATCATCATGAGGCCCGCGCTTTAGGCGCACGCTTCCCTCCATGGCTGGCCTTGCGGCTCTCTTTTTCGTTTTGTCGAATGTTTTGAGCAAATCCCCTGGCCGCCTGGGATTCGGGTGACGGACTTAAAGCCCGGCGAAACCAGCCAAAAATTCCACCAGAAGTCGCTTCCTTAGTCTTCATGGGATCATTTCCAGACGATCTAGACAGGCTCTGCACTGCCTCCGAATCAGGCGTGGTCGGTGCCCAGTATGCAGTCACTGTCGTTTGAACTGCTGACGCTTCTGCTGCTTTCATCTGTGACTCGACCTGCTGTTTCAGAGGCGTGAATGTCGCGGCATCATACCGCAACCGACTTGCTGTCGACAGATTTGTAACTGGCTCAGATGTTGCGGATGAACTTCCTCGATTTGTGTAGGTCGAACTCGACGAGAAATGCTTAGTGGGGTCATTATTCGCTGACGGCTCCACGCTCTCGTCACTTGGTTTTACCTCATCATTGGAGCTGGAGGTTGCTGCGGATTTCTTACTCTCTTTCTTGTTTTGCCGTGGTTCTCTAGATCAGAAGTGGGTCAAGATCAGCCTTGTTCCAACTGTCATAATTGCAAACAACCTTACTTTTTCTTTCGAAATCGACGCTTTTCATTGTTCTCGGTACCACTTGCTTTTCTGGGTAATGCCTCCCCCTGAGCCTTCTCATTGATTGCTGTGGACGTAAGCACATTCAATTCGGAATTGCTGCCCTTTGCCTTTGAGTCATCTCTGGCCAACTCCCTACTGACGGTTCGTTGTCGCTGCACCATTGACCTCTTATGCTTCAAGTTGAGGATGGCGCGTGACAGCTCTTGTAGATGCGGCTCCAAATTTGCTCCACGTTTGACAGCGTCCTCTAGGTTTTGATATACGCGCATAATTTCAGGGGGAGCATTTTCCGGGGCTTTGTCCCACGCATTGTCACGCTTAGCCGACTGACCTGCCGTCGCTGCATCCTGAGTTTCTCCAGGCTCAGGTGCTTTGAAAGTAAACTGTTTCTCGATAGATGAAGTGGGCGCCTGTCCAGCAAAGCCACCTATGGCGGGAATAGGAGGTGCAAGCGGCTGATAAGGAGGCAAGAACAAATTTGGGTTAGCGATAGGCGACGCATATCCGTTTGACCCTGTAAAGCTTGGCATAAGATTAGATATCCAGGGACTCGGCTGACTGCCTAGACCTGATTGATATACAGCAGTTGCATCCGAGGCGGGTTGCTGAGGCTGCTGAAGAAACTGTGAATCAGTAGCGGCGGCATTAGGCGTGATATTTTGTTTGGCATTTTGCTCCAAAGTTTGTTCAATCCATTCCTTTGCTGCCCTCGCCGCATTTTTCTTTTCTACAAGCTCCATGCGCTGCTCGACTAGAATCCTCTTTGCAGTGGGATCAATTTGAAAGCGGATGGCAAGATATCTATCGAGATCTTCAAGCTCCTTGGAGATATTCTCAAATTCCCTCGTGGCATCTTCTAGGGCCTGTGTTGATGCCCACGGCTGCAACAACGGCTGTGCAGCAATCGGCGCAGATGCATTTAGTACAGCTCCAGTAGGGGGGAACTGGAACAATTGAGGGGTTGGCTGCGTTACTCCTGGGGAAGTGCAAGTTGGGATGCCAAAGTTATACATTCCTGGTAACATTGGTGGTTGCGGCGGTTGTGACATGCTAGAAAAACATGGAGCTGCCGACCAGTTAGGCTGTTCAGCCACATTGTTCATGAAGTTGCACGCGTTGACAGATGTTGCCTCCGTTGATGGTTGGAAAAGGGGTGCAGCTGGATTAGGGAACGTCATATTCCGTTGTTGCTGTGGCTGTTGCCCTGGCGAAGACGGTCGTGCATTTGACCCTGCTTGAGAAGGTGCTGCCGTCGGAGTCGAATCGAAAGGAGATAATCCAACAACCGGTATTGGCTTTGGCTTGAAATTACCAGAAGACTGTATCGGCCTATCTTGTCCTGGCCCCTTAGGCTTACGATTTGGCGTGATTCTAACACTCTGATTAGAAGGCGATCTCTGACCTTTATCCTGACCATCAATTTTGACAGGCAACTTGAACTCAGGGGCCACTTTTGTGTCTAGTTCAAAGGGAACAATCCGACCACCTGCAGTGACTCTCTGATGCTTTGGCGAAGTATGCTCTTTCAAGAACTTTGCAAAGCCGGCATTACTCTGTGCCAGCG
>AZGZ01000020.1:0-12334 GCA_001636715.1 Ascosphaera apis ARSEF 7405 | reverse complement strand
ACCTTCGAGAAACTTCCTGCTTTCACATGGGGTAAAAATCTCGACGAAATTGCTATCATGTTTTTGGTCTACGATGGACCTGACGCTGGAGATGTTTTCAAGAACTTCACAGATATCCCCCATCTCATCAATACCGTGAAGCAGCGTGACTACGTCGGCACGACAGAATTACCTATCAACGGCGCAGCAAATCTTGGAGCGGGATCCAACGTATTCCGCGTCTCGGTCCAGCGTCCTGACTCGAGTCTTTTCATCAGACTTCACGATATGTGGAATGATTGGGCCGAGAGTCATAAGGGGAAATACGGCCTTCTCGAACTTGGCATTCAGCCCGTGCCTAAGCTTTTGACCGACGCGTCCAATAAGTATCTCGGCGGTAACGCCATGCAGATGCCCGACGGGCCTTACATATGGATTGAATTCCTCCTGAGCGCAAGCCCGTTTTTGTCGGACGATCAGCTTGTGGAGCTTCATGAGAGTTTCAAGAATATGACGGAGTTCATCAAGCCGCCTAAGGGGTTGCCACTCTTCGTCAATGATGCTGCCAAGGATCAGGAGGTGTTGAGGACGTATGGGGGTTTCAAGAAGTTGCAGAAGATTAAGAAGAAGTATGATCCTGATGGGTTTTTCACGAAGCAGACTGTAGGCTGGAGTCTTGAGGATGCAGACTGAAGTATTGAGGATATACTTTCGATCGATGTAATTGCTTTCTGTCTATACACATATGATTTCTTTCATGCACATATGTTACAATTCAGCCGTTATCCGTATAATCAAATACGTTTCACATTGTCAATTGATGTTCAAAACGGTCAATTACATGCAGCGTAGGCCAATGTTAAAAATGCAATTGAGGTGCATATTCCAATTGTCCGCTTGTCTTAGCAATACATGTACGCAAATCGCACTCTGACAGCCCAATGTTTCAACCAGCGCCATCGACTCGACCCTGAATGTCCATATTATCAACAATCCCAGGCCAATTGCTGATTGAACGCTGTCACACGTTGAATTTGAACGTCGAATGTGATTGAGTTCAGGAGAATTTTGAACTTGTGTTCGATATGTATGGCAAGACGTGATAAAATTAACCAATTATGGCGGACTGGCAGAATGGTAATGCGTAGCTCTCCTATTACAGGCAGCTCAAGCTAAGATTGTGGGTTCGAGTCCCACGTTCGTCGCCATATTTTTTTTTCTTGTTTTACTCCTCAATTATCGACAAAGGGCAAGGGATTGATGTGGTGAAGGATGAGAGCCGGTTGTGAAAGACATAGATGAAATCTCAATGGGTGAATTGAGCTTTGAACGAGTGTAAATGCTGATAGAATGTATGACAAAATAACTATTGAAGGGTATCTCAATAAAATGAGGGTTGAGCATCTCAACTTTCATGCATCGTGTTTGATCAGTATCAATTAGATGATCTGTTTCTGTGATGCTTCATGCTCTGATAAATTCGTGAACTGCGCCGTTCGTCTAAGACTAAGATGGTTGCGTCGAACACGATCCCAGAACGAGATCATCCCTTTGGATGATATTGTAGCGATGATTTTGCTGACGGCAGCAGCGCTGACCTCTGATATATGTAACGACATAAGTGCCGTAATGATCCTCACATCCCCGCCCATTCAAGACTAAACACTCGTGTTGTCCCATTGACCTTATCGTCATCCATTTGCTCCTCCTCACCACCGATCAAAAACCCCTTCTTGACGCCAGTACCCAGACGACCTCCAACAACGAGATCCATGAGATCAATCTCCTCGTCCCAGTCAGAGTGAACGGCTAGGAAGTGCGAATGAAACCGCAGAGGATCACCTGGGTATGCGAGATACTGACATCCAAATCGCAGACCGGGAGACAGGTAATATCCTTGAGAATGGAGATGGGCGAAAAGCGGATACGAGGGAGGCACAGAAGGGACTTGAGCAGAGTGATCAGGCGGTGGATTACGAATGAGGTGTGTCGAGGTAGCTGGGGTGACACCAAAGGCAGGCTCGACGGGTATATCTGGCTGTCTTGATGAACTAGATGTATTGGCAGGTGATGACGAGAAGAGTGAATCGGCGGCAGTCATCACCTCCGTATTCGAATCTTCTTTCTGCACAGACTCGGCAAGCTTCTTGCCTTGCTTCTGCAAAGCAGCAAGCCGTTGCTGTTCCTTTCGAGAGGCTTGAGCCGAAGCAGCATGTTGGCCATGGCGTCTGATCTCATCGAGGTAGGACCGCCTATCTTCCTCTGCCCGCTGTGCCATTCCACGCTGATGTGCCTCAGCATCATCGATGATATACGCAACACCCTTATCTACCAAAAGTCTCGCTTCCTCGGGCATGAGTTCAAGCGGTAAGCCCAGAAACACATTCTGCTGAGGAACCTGAGGCAGAGTGCCGGACAGAACGCCACAGATGTGGTGTTCTCGGCGAAGATAAGTTACAGCATCGATAGAGAAAAGAAGGTACTGATCTGCTATGAGAGAGATGGGAATTGGTAGGTCTAGTGATTGCTCCATATTGATTGCTTCTTGCTTCTTTGCTTCGCTTTGTTTCTGTTATTCTTTTTTTCTCCTCCTTCTTCTTTTTCTTTTTTGCCAGACTACCTGTTGCAAGCACGCTGATTAGCATATAAGAACATCAAAAAAAGAGTTGTATGATAATAGCAGCTGCAGTTTCGGAAGAACCAAATTCAATCATATAGGTCTTTACATTTCTCAATCACATATGCCCGATAAAGGTAAAGTTTTGGGCTTCAGGGGATTGACAGATTTTGTATTTGAATAATCATATGAACGGGGAAAGAAAGATCAAAATCAACGAGGGAAGGATATTTCTTAACTCACATTCAATTCAAGTATCTCTCTCTCTCCCTCTCACATCGCCTGCAGAACCAACCAAGTTTGCTAAATTCCGATTATAAAATTTAGCAATCTCAGTAGCAGCAGATGCGTGAATGAGGAGAGAAAGATACAGAGGATGAAGAAGGAAGAAAATTTCCCACAGTAGAAAAAGAAGCGCGCAAAATTTATGCGGCGGGCGGAGAGAAGCGCCAAGACATTGTAGTGATAGCCGCGCGGTGTAAGCGAGATTCGACCTCACCTGTAGCCGCGATGATGCAGTATCTAGATTGAAGGGCAGCTATGAACCACAACAATTCGAGCATGAAAGTGTGATAAACGGGACACTTGTAACTTTGCAATCTAAATGGCATTAAAATTATAAAAATTAGAATTGTTTTGATGATGTGTATTTCATAGTGAGCGTCGAAAAAGAACTGTCGTGTAGATGTCTGTTGATAGCCGCGCGTCTATCGCGCTTCAATCCATTTTCACCGCGGAGATGAAAAAAAAATAACGGAGAGAGGAAGAACATCGAGCATCGAGCATCAACGGTACATTCATCGATATCGAGACTTATCAAACATCAATATCCATACCAACATCAAACAGTCTGAGTCTGTGAAGCTTGCATCCCTTGTCACTGGCTTGCTTCTGCATTTATCATCTCTGCCCTACCTCTACGTCATTTCTGGCATTCTGAAATCATCGCCATCACCATAACATCGTTGTTCTTCATCGTTGGCTCGTTACCTGCAAAACATCTCTATCAACATGTCAGACCCAGTCCTTTTCGAAGATACCTTCACTATCACCTCCATCAATGCCGAGAAATATGATCGCGTCTCGCGCATAAGCTGTGTCTCAACTGACCAGTCCGTCAATTTCACTCTTGATATCAATACAGAGTTGTATCCATGCAATACTGGCGACTCTATCAGCTTGGCTCTAGCCTCGACACTGTCACTTGATGGAAAGGATGAGAGTATTGGAAGCAGAGCTGCTTGGAGATCTGTGGGTATGGGAGAGCAGACACTGGCCGATGAGTACGACCATGTCATGTATGGCAAAGCTTATAGATTTGAGGAGGGAAGCACTGCTGGTAACATGTAAGCTTTTTATCTTAACCTCTTTGTTGGATTATCTCTACTTTCTGTTGCAGAGTCTTTTGTTTTGCTCTGTTACGGCACGATTAACAGTACATTGCTAATCGTATGTTTTACAGAGCCGTCTTCATTTCTTTCGGGGGATTGCTTCTTTACCTCGAAGGCCCATATGCCAGACTAAACCCACTACGCATCGACTACCTCTATCTTCTTCTCAAGAAATAGTCGGCCACTCTTGAGATTCTCAGTTACTATTTATTAGAGGGGTTGATGTTTGCTTTTACAATTTCAAGTCTTCGGCTCATTTTATGCATTTAGCGTGGCGTTGCTGGAAAATAAAAATTTGTCTATTTATCTGTATCCTAAATACGTTTCCTTCCGACCTTTTTTATTGACATGGCACAGAAAGGTTGAAGATTGCTAGGTATGCTAGTTTTCGCATGTGATATAGTTTCACTTTCTCACTTGCATGATATATTCTTTGGTTATGTATAATGTTCAATTCTTGTACAAGCTTCCTCATCCTGCACACTCAGACAATTGGCAAGATCTGGTGACGATGGCTTCTCAAGACAATCTCCATATAGTCCTTCTCGTTCTCCGGTGTGATTATACCATGCCTGATGAAGAAGTCAATCAGCACCACTGGGCAATTGGGCTTGAACTCTCCTCTTGCCATTGCAGCTTGCACCTCTTCCACACTGCATAGTTTGAATTCTTCAACCTCTTTATCACACGGCCTGAGAATCGTGTCCGCATCCAGTCTGAGGTCATATACATATTCGTTATCGGGCTGAAGAGTCCCCACGGAACCCTTGTCGCTCCCATCACCGATGTATATGTATGACACCATTCCACATGCTTTTGCTCTGGAGCGAACGATATGTTCTGGGATTGAGGCTTCCTCGGAAGCTTCACGCAACATACACTCGAAGGGTTTCTCTCCAGACGCCAGACCCCCTGCAATCGAATTATCGAGCATGCCCGGCCATGTCTGCTTCGTCTTAGCACGACGTGGCACCCATATCCTGAGGCCCTTCTCGTCCTCAACGTATGCTGTGACATGTACACCATAGCTCATGATGCCGAACAACCCAACCGCTGCACGTTCAATGTTTGCCAGTAGGACCCTGTTAGGCCCGTATATAGCGAACAACTCATTTCGCCATCCCTTGAGCTCGGGAAACTGGTTCAGTGCTTTAGCAGCTAATAAAGTTTTCTTGATGATTTCACTTCGGTGCTCAACAGTGGCATTGGGAGATGTGAGTAGTGTCACTGTCCTCAACTCCGGATTGATTCTCCAGTGCTCCTTAGGCCAGGGGAAAGTACGGACGACTTCATTCATGATATAGCCGAGAGGCCTATCACAACCTTGAATCCTGAATGCGTGGTATCTGGCGAAGAAGCTTTCATACTCCTTCAATCCATGTTGAGGATACGGTGCTCTGAGTCGGTCGTCAGTAAAGGACATTCATCATCAATTTGCAACATATAGAAAAGAAGAAGAGGCATGCCATACCTGTCACAGGCCTTGATAAGATCTAGATTCGACAACATTTCGAAAGGCGTTTGTATGAAACAACAAAAAGATCGTTTGAATATATATGATGGATCTTGACTTCTACTTCTTCGGTTTTCCAAGGAAAAAAAAACTTAACTTCAAAACCTCTCGAGGATTTCGAAATCAAACCTCTTTTCATCGACAGCCAGGCAGCTATTTGTATGATCGCGGCAGATATACACAACGGACATTATAACTGCTCGGTTCAAGATAGGACTGCTTCAGCCCACCCCAGGAAGGGGGAGAGAATCCCTTGACGTTGGCGCAGACAGGCGTGGAGCAACAAACATTCTCAGCGGACTTGTACCCGTGAAACGAGGAATAGCTCACGACGCTGATCAGAATCTACACTCAAATCATAGCAGCCGATTGAGAGAATAGAGGAACCCGCGCCCAGGAAGAGCCAACGGCCCCACAGCCGTTTTTTTTTTTCTTTTCCATTCGGAGGGAAGGTTTGGAAACCGTGCACGCTTGGGAGTTCGTCAATAAGGAATACTTGCTTGACGTACGAATCTGGACGTCATTACCTTTTCGTGCTGAGTGTGTGTGTGTGTGTGTGGTTTCAGGGGATGGATGCCATTTGCTGGGGAAAATCATGTCAGATCTCGTTTGAACTCAATGCCATTGTGTCACGGAAAAGGATGAGTGAGTCTGACATGTCGATTTATATGAAGCGAAAATGAGGAGTAAAACATAAGAGAAAGAGAGAAAACGAGATGACAAAACTTGAATGATGATCCAACATTGAGGAGGTTATCAGAGGTGGCGCTTCCCTGAGTAGTACCGCTGATGAATCGTTATTCAGAACAGACTGGGGGGCATCCTATAGCTGTTTGTACAGCGCATGTACTGTACTTAGCACGTAGCCGGGTATATTGGAGAGCATAATGTCTCACTTTGTAGAGTCCACCCTGATCAATATCCCAGACTTCTATATGTCCTTCGATACATATGCTGAGTGTCATACAGCATGTCTTTGCCCCCAGCAGAAGCAGAAGGACGACTCGTGCACCGCAATTTCGGCGGAGACGACAACGAAGCGGGTTCCTCTCTCCATGATATCACAGTGTGATGCTATGCTCTGAATCTCTGCCAGTAATTGGACACTGCTTGCTTTCTTGAGAACCGAATTCCTCTGCCGAATTCATAAAGTTGACTCCAGTATTGAGTGGGTTTTGCTTGAGACAACACGAATCTCCGTGAGAAGGATTGCCAGGACGCAGAATAGACATTTGCCTCGTTCTTGTCCGTCTCTGCTCAGCCGCCTGGAGCGGTCTATGAGTGTTAGACTATCAGCCAGTGGTGTCGCTTGATGTGCAAGCCATTCTCATTGAGATATCTGCCATTGACGTCCAAATTCGTAGGATCTAGCAGGGGTTGACTCGATGACGATCTTCCCAGTACTATGCAAGACTGCAAATCGATGCGAGGAATACATACAGTATCTTATCTCAATTGCACACTGCAATTGCACATCAATAATTACAGATTGAGAGATACATACATAGCTACGTAGTAGTTTAGCTTGCTATAGGGCCGTTAAGTTGTAGACGGGGCTACATACATACATACATACATAGTTAGAAACACACGCTTCGGTTCTTCAGACAGTGTTGAAATCGTCGTTATGATCAATTTCCGGCGCATATATCAGGCCTCTTTGCTAGGTCTTTTTACACACACACACACATACTTGGTCATCCGACTGGTGAATAACCTTGTCACACTTCCGAATTGAGCAGAAGAGGCCATTCGGCTTATTCCCGCAACAAGCTGGGTCTTGTTATAGGGAGAGCCCTGTCTGTATGTTGATACTTCGCCTTGAGATGCCGGTGATCGACACAGGGCGGGTACATGCATCGTGTACCAAAATAATCAGTCTCTGATCGACTCAGAGGAAGAGGAGAACGAAGAGGAAGAGAAGAAGAAGAAGGGTCAGATGAGCACGGCATATCTCAGCAGACCCATCATCCGTGTTGTGAGACGGTATACATCACCGTCGCACGCCAGATTTCATATATGATTGAAAACGGACGCAACGGGGTGAAACGGTCTTCGTTATCAGCTATGAACCTACACTGGTGGAGGCAGCGAGACTTCTGACGACTCGCTCTCGCTCTTCTCCCATACGGATAAGGCTCCGAGTTCGCGATATGCCGTTAAGGGGGTTCCCTTTTTGTCCCCCCCTCTCGCAAGTGATGCAACCATGGCACGCTATAGGGAGCAGTGGGCTGCCGCTGGGTTGAATGTTGTCGCGTGAAATTCTTTTTAGGCGTCTTTGGGACTGCGATCTCGGCTATCACTTCCTCTAGATTAGAAATCCTACATATACACTTGATGAGGGATACATATACGCTTGATGAGGGAAACGCTCTCTTTTTTTTGTCTTTTCGTTGCTGGAGAGTTCATGAGCATCTTTCTTCGACGGGAAGCCTGTCAGTTCCTGCATTAAAGATCCATGTCACAATCAAGTGAGCGTCGCCACTCGGCGACTGAAACGGCTCCTTTGCTAGAAGGCCAAATCGACTCATATCAGACTCTTGATACTTCAGCTAAGATAGCGGGAAAAGATGCAAAGGACCTCTTCGCCGATCAGCCTGTAGAAGCACAGTCTTCAAGTCAGGTTTCTGATGCTGTTAACCATGACCAATCTTCTGTCACTTCACCCGATGACGATGATACAGCTACGAAATCGACAAAATACTCAACGGCGCATCATCTTCTGAATATCAGCCCGGCGAGGTTTTGGGTCTTTTTCCCAGTCGTCCTTTTCTTGCATATGGTTGCTTGGTTCGACTCGAGTCTCATGGGCTCTTTACATCCAGTCATCACTTCACACTTCCATGCTGCAAATTCTGCGTCATGGCTTTCAACCTCCTTTCTACTTTCGTGTACCGCTTTTCAGCCATTCTTCGGTCGTATCTCTGATACATTTGGAAGAAGGCCTGTCTACCTTTTTGCAACGTCAGTCTTCTTCCTGACCACATTATGGTGTGGGTGCGCGCAGAGTATTGGAAGTTTCATTGCCGCGAGAGCAACAGCAGGACTGGGCGCTGGAGGCGTCACATCCCTAGCCATGGTGATGACTTCTGATATGGTTCGCGTTCAGTACAGGGGCATTTATCAGTCATATATGAACTTGGCTTTCGGTATTGCTCAGTCACTTGGAATTGCGTGTGGAGGATTCCTTGCAGACCAGATCGGCTGGCGTGCAGCGTTTGGAATCCAGCTTCCTCTCATTTTGGTCGCTCTTGCTCTGATCGTGATCACCATGCCTGATAGAATGGGACCGGAGTTGGCCAAGAACGCAGGTTGGACGTTCAGGGAGGCTGTTGCTTCAATCGATATATTGGGAGCCTTCATTTTGGTTATTACTGTGGCCTCTCTCCTGCTGGGTCTTAACCTTGGAGGCAATGTGTACCCTTGGTCTCATCCAATCGTCATCACTGCTCTCGTTGTGTTCGCGATCGCTCTTCCGATCTTCCTTCATGTCGAGTCCAGGGCCAAACGACCAGCGATGCCCCTGGAGTTCTTGCACAAAACCCCACGGTCTAACATGATTTTCTCTAATTTCTTCTCGCTCCTCGCTATCAACACGATCCAATTCAATGCTCCTCTGTTCTTCCAAGCAGTCAAGCTCCAACCCCCTACGGACTCTGGATTGCAACTTCTTGGCTCATCGGTTGCGTTGCTCATCTGCAGTGTCGGAATTGGATTCTTGGTTACTTGGACCGGTGAATTGAAGAGGTGGCTAGTCGTCGGTGGTGTCGCCTTGCTCATCAGCAGCATCGTTCCAACCTTCCTCAACGAAAATACGCCAACTTGGGTATCTGTACTCGGTATCGCACCCGTTGGCATGGGTCATGGAACCGCACTGCCTGTATCGACGGTCGCCATCCTCGCACTCAGCACCCAACAGGAGATGGCCGTTGCAACCACGACTCTTGGTATCTTCCGGACTCTCGGTTCTGTCATGGGAGTATCCGTCAGTAGTTGGGTGCTGCAGAACGCACTTTGGTTTTATCTACGAAGAGATGTCACTGGACCTAATGCGGCGAAGATCATTGAGGTGGCCCGCAAGTCTATTGAAGCTATCCCTTCTCTCGAACCAGTTGCTCGAGCACAAGGTATGTCCATCGAAACAAATGTTATAGTCCAGTCGATTGGAGAACGATTACTAACTTGCTTTCTAGTTGTCCGTGCATATGAGCAGTCCCTGCGTGTGACATTCATCTCTGGCACGCTGTTTTCTCTGATCGCTTTGTTGCTTATCATTGGCATCAAACTTCCAAAGCTACATAAGTAGTCAAATGATGAGGGTGCTTTATCGCTTGGCCACAGTCGAAGGTGAGACCATATCACCGTATGATTTAAAATTTCTCATCCTGCATTTACATTGAAGTACATTGTTGCGGTTCACTGTTCGATTTTTTTCTACTTGCAGTTGACGAGAGTAAGGTACAGCATTTTTTGGCATATTCCTTTGATTTTTGGATATAAAAGTTACACTCATGTTGATGTTGTTTAAAAAAAAGTTGAATGATCATTTGCTGCTTTGAATTAACCGTTGCGTCGTAGAGGGAGAGGGTGCAGGGATCATTCCCTCATCCGCTATCGCAGTTCCCCGCAAAAACAGTGAACGCCCCGCACATCACGATGTTACAGGGGTGGAAGTACGTACATGACGTACAAAGAGGAGATAAGGCACAACATAGCTCGGCTTCAGGTCAATGTCTTCGGCAAACTTGAGTTCTGCCTTTCGGCCCCGCAGATTATACACTGTTCATTCGGCTATTGCTAGATGTGCGCTCTATATGTGCAGTCGGCAATTGCATTACCCTCCATTCTTGCGAAGATGGCATTGTTATCTTTGTTCAAAGCGAACACATCAGGACTGGAGCTTGCTTGAGCTTCTTTTGAGACTATCTTCGAGTTGAAGCAGTTCAAACCCAGTCGAAGCATCATGAGCTTGTCGTCAATTCGTGTGGCCCCGTCAGCGGCCAACAGGGCCTTAAACTTACTACGGACTGTTCAGTATACCCATCCTCCAAGCTGTCCTTGCCACTCCAATCCCGGCTATCATTCGCATGGACATAGCCATGGCCTTGATTCAATGAGGAACAAGGTCCGCCAGTATGCGACACCAGTTGATCCTGCTCGTCAAAAGGAGTATGCATTCGAGATGGCAGCATCAAGCATCCGGTTTGGACCTGGCGCAACCAAAGAGGTTGGAATGGACCTCAAGAACATGGGCGTGAAGCGTGTCTGCGTCGTCACAGATAAGACTGTGAGCAAGCTGGATGCTATGAAGCAGACAGTTGAGGCATTGACCAAGGAAAACATTCAATTCGTGATCTATGATAAGACACGCGTTGAGCCCAAGGATTACTCGTAAGGACCCATCATCGATGATTTCACAGGGAAGCTGGGCTGATTTCATGACAAGTGTCAAAGATGCGATCGAATTCTCCAAGCTCTATAAGCCTGATTCGTTTCTCGCTGTTGGTGAGTCCTTTGAAACCTGTTCTTATGTTGTTGATGGATGCTAATTGATGATCCAGGCGGCGGCTCTGTCATGGACACGGCGAAGATGATGAATCTGTATACCGTTTACCATGACGCTGATTTCTTGGACTTCGTCAATGCACCTCTTGGAAAAGGACTACCTATCGAGAAGAAAATGTATCCCCTGATTGCCGTTCCAACTACCGCAGGTACTGGGTCGGAAACAACGGGCACTGCTATCTTCGATTTTGTCGAGAAGAAGGCGAAGACCGGAATTGCACACCGAAACCTGAAGCCAACCCTAGGAATTTGCGACCCCTTGAATACTAGAACAATGCCATCAGCTGTTCACGCGTCCTCTGGTTTGGACGTCCTGTGTCACTCGTTGGAGTCTTGGACCGCTATCCCATACAATGAGCGGACTCCTCGACCAGCAAATCCGATCAACCGTCCCGCATATCAGGGTGCCAATCCTATCTCGGATATATTCTCCCTCCAGGCGCTTAAGAGCACTGCCAAATATCTCCCCCGTGCTGTGAGGGATCCTGATGATTATGAGGCTCAGGAGCAGATGTTGTTGGCAGCCACACTTGCAGGAGTTGGCTTCGGAAATGCAGGTGTGCATTTGTGTCATGGAATGAGTTATCCAATCTCAGGCCAAAACCCTGGCTACAAGCATGCTGGATATGAAGTTGGTCATCCCATCGTTCCTCACGGCGTCTCTGTTGCCATTACAGCGCCTGCCGTCTTCAGATTCACCGGTGCCAGCAACCCTGAGAGGCATTTGGCTGCCGCAGAGGCATTTGGGGTTGATATCTCTAATATCAAGCGAGAATCGGCGGGAGAGGTTCTTGCAGATGCCATTACTAAATTCCTCATTGAGTTGGGAGACCAGCCTCGTGGCTTGAAGGCTTTGGGCTTCAAAGAGAGCCATGTGGATCAATTGATTGAGGGCACTATACCCCAGCAGCGTGTGCTCAACTTAGCACCAAACTTGGCAAAGGAATTGGATCAGGAGAGGGAGGAATTGAGGCGTATCCTCCAACAATCTATGGAATATTAGAAGGTATGCTTTCTGTACATATTCTTCAGACGAATCTAACGATAGCATTAATTCCAAGCATATCATTCTACAATAATCGAATTAACCCCTTTTTTTACTCCAATGTTCGAACAATTCATTCGCGCCCGGGCTAGTCTGACATACCTTCTACAGATTTTGACATACTCTGCCGCGAATAGTTGCCTAATCGGGTTTAGCGTATGCCAAGTCTTCTCGAAGTTGTATCGTCCGTGGTTTTCACTGATCACGTACCATATCTTGAACAT
>AZGZ01000002.1:1135238-1148321 GCA_001636715.1 Ascosphaera apis ARSEF 7405 | reverse complement strand
GAGAAACAGAGAGAGGAAATGCTGGAGGGAGAGAAGGAGGATGCTGAGTTGTTCCTCATGGAGGAGTTTGATACTATGGAGAGGTTGGAAGAGAGGTTAAAGGTTATGAGGGAAAGGAAGGCGGAGTTGGAGAGGAGGAGGAAAGAGGGTGTGGAGGCGAAGATGGAAGGGATTGTTGTTACACCAAAGGAAGAGGGGGAGGGTGAGGAAGCTGATGATGAGAATGAAAGTGAAGATGAGGATGACGAAGATGAGGAGGAATGGGACGAGTGGGGATTTGGGAGGTGAGGAGTGAGGAATGCTGATCAATACAATTGTGATACTATATGGCTTTCGTGATGAAGATGATAAAATATGATAGATACCCTTTTTTTACATTTGATGTCAATTCGTTCAAAATCTGACTTGATCTACCAATGCAGGCAGACTTCTCTTCTGATTATGACTATTCATGGATTTGCTTCTTGCTCATCACCTTTCTCACCATCACCAGCGGCAGACCCCTTTGTCTTCTCCTCGTTATCATCCCTCTCGACATACCCCCTGATCCCTTCCCCACCAACCCTCATCGCTCTCTCCACCTCCATCTCTTCCCTCATCAACATCTGCCTCCCACTCCTCTGCTCCCACATAACTTTCTGCTTCTCCATTTCAACCCTCTTCTCCCTTTCCCGCAGCGCTTGTTCCCGCTTCTCCCTCTCGGCGCGCTTTTTCTCCGCTTCCTCCCGCTCCTCCAACGACATCGCAACCTCGCCCGTCTCCAGTTTCGGCGCCTCAGGGAGGGAGGAGATATACGACTTAATCAATTCATCGCGCGTCGACGAGGGAAGGGAGATATATCGTAGATCAACGAGAACCCTCGTGGGCAGATTCTCGACGGCTGTAGTTTTGTTCAATAGCTCCACCGGAATAGATTTGAGCAATTCCCTCAAATCCTCAACGCGTTTGCTTTCGGGGAGTTTCAATCTCGCAACATGGTCTCTGTACATCTTCTCTTTATCCTTGTCTGATAATTTCATATCACGCATCTCTTCGCTCTTTTTGAACTTGCGTTTGAATTCAGCCCAGTATAGTTTTCCCGTGACGTTGGCTTCTAAGAATGCGATGTAGCGTATTCGAGGATCCTTCTTCTCCTCTCGGGCTCTTGCTTCTTTTAATTCCGCTATTTTATCCTTCGTCCAGGATGCGTATACTTCCCGACGGGATTTCATGTTCGGAAGAACAGTGTAGCGTGAGTCATCTATTATCCTGCCCTCTTCGATGACTCGCTCCCAGGGTGTGTATGGATTGATTTTATAGTCATGGAGTAGATCTCTGAAAAGTGCAATTGTGTCTTCCCCAGACAGTGGAACGTCTTCTTCTTCTTCATCCCAATTCTCATCATAGCCTTCGCCTTCACCGTAATCTTCGCCCCCGTCGTAGTCGGCGCCCATTGCGGCGAGTTGGTAGGCGATATCATCTTCGTTGAACTCGATTGGTCCGGGAGGTAGTTGCTCTGCCTCTGTAGTATCCGTGCGTGTTCGTTTCGATGGGTTTTGTGTGTCTTCCTCGTCTAGACCTTCGTCGTCCGTGACTTCAACTTCTTCGTACTCAGACTCATCATCATCATTTCCCTCTCCCGCAGCTATTTCATCAGCAGGAGATTGGGCTTGAGCTATTGCTTCCTCCTTATTGTCCCTCTTTTCATTCTCCTTTGCCCTCGCAGACTCAGGTTCAGGCGTAGGCGACTTCTCCCCCCTTGCACGCCTTTCCTTCCTCGCATGTTCCCTCTTATCAAACTCCTTGACGGCTTCGACAACTTCCTCGGGGAACTTCCAAAAGCTCTCATTTGTTTTGGAATTATACACGAACCGTCTCCGTAGTTTCGTTTTGATCAGGAACCATCCTTCGTGACCGGGCATCGGGTATTTGTGTTTTGGTCTGTCTTCAAGTTTGCGACGTGGTTGTTGCTGTTGATGCGGTTGTTGGCCATAAGCTGGCGCTGGCACTCCCGGGAAAGATTGCTGATAGCCAAAGCCTGGGTATGTAGGGGGATATGCACCGGGATATCCTGCTGCTACTGGTGGTGCAATACCTGGAGCTGTATAGAGCTGCTGGCCAGGAGGGTATGCGCCGGGATATGCTTGTCCTGGAGCTACAGCTGCCTGTGCTGGATCTGGAGATGCCACTGGCCGCTGGTATGTAGATTTCTTGGTCTCAGCATTGTAATAGTAAATATGGCCTATGCGATGGTCAGCATACCGGTCGATTCAATCATGATTGAGTATCTATTTCAGTAGTGACAGCCCTGGGCAACCCGTCGCAAAGACTGAGCAGTGCCCAAAAATACTCACCGGACGGAGCGCGATGCTGTGTCCAGCCTGGTGGAAGCTCATTTGAGGATTTGTATGTTGATTTGAGCATATTGAGAAGTCCGTCGCAGTATTTCTATCCCATTTACCCTCTTATAGACCCCTTCTTCGTAGAGATATCACACTTCTTATATGTATATACTGTACGTACAGCATGTTTTGCCTGGTTTCCATGGCCGGGGCGGAGGAGAGGATGGAAGAGGGTCAAGCCAAATCCATCTGAGCTTCTCATTGAAATTCAATCCGCCCGCATCACACATCAACGTCACCACTGCAAGAACAACCGCACCCACTGCTACAGACAGACAGAAAAACACACAACCTCACAACCACGCACAGGGAAACTCGACATTGAAGAGGGCAGAAGGGACATAGTCACACTCATACAACCGCCATCATGTCACGAAGATACGATTCTAGAGTGAGTTCTGGGTTGTTGCTGCTGGGGCGGGTTTGGGATGAAAGTGAGCTTTGACCGGCTGGCTGGCTGACACATTGCTGCCCACGCAAACCATCATAGACTACAATCTTCTCGCCTGAGGGGCGTCTCTACCAGGTCGAGTATGCTCTCGAGGCCATTTCACACGCCGGCACTGCGCTGGGTATATTAGCGAAGGATGGAATCGTGCTCGCTGCGGAACGCAAGGTCACGTCTAAACTGCTCGAGCAAGATACCTCTGCCGAGAAGCTCTATATCTTGAATGAGTATGTTCTTTCACTAGTGATTGGCTGGTTTTGGAACAGCTCTGCTCACTGTTTTCTCCTTTTTTCTTTTTTCACAGCAACATGATATGCGCCGTCGCCGGTATGACAGCCGACGCCAACATTCTAATCAACTACGCCCGTCAAGCCGCCCAACGCTACCTCCTCACTTACAACGAAGACATTCCCTGCGAACAGCTCGTGAGGCGACTATGCGACCTCAAGCAAGGCTACACCCAACACGGCGGCCTGCGTCCCTTCGGTGTCTCCTTCATATACGCCGGCTACGATCAGCTGAGGCAGTTCCAGCTATACCAGAGCAACCCCAGCGGCAACTACGGCGGCTGGAAGGCGACGAGCATGGGTGCGAATAATGCCAGTGCGCAGAGTATTTTGAAGCAAGATTATAAGGAGGATTGTGACTTGAAGGAGGCGTGTGCTATGGCCGTGAAGGTGTTGAGTAAGACTATGGACTCGACGAATTTGAGTAGTGAGAAGAGTGAGCATATAACCCGCCCCATGAGTTGCTTTGGTTTCAGTGGCTAATTATCGGATTTCAGTTGAATTTGCTACTGTTGGTAAGACGGAGGATGGCAGGATTTACCACCACCTCTGGTCTACAGATGAGATTGATGCTCTGTTGAAGGAGCAAGGGTTGGCTAAGCAGACGGATGAGGAGAGTGGCTAAAGTGGGGTGTCTTTCCTCTCATGATTAGGAACAGATAAGATGTGATGAAATGTCATTTTGCAATGCAACCATGCCCGTTTTTCTTCTTGATTTCTCGACAATTTACAGTATCGTTCAATTCATGTTCGGCTTGACACTCAGACTCATGACATAAGTCAATTGATATCAGTCATGCCGAAAGGTCATCAGTTCAATAAAAGAACAACTCGTAAAATAACAATGCACCCCGGGATATATAACATGCCAGCAACTCAAATCAAATCAACTCAAATCAAATCAAATCAAGCCAAATCCAAAAGAACGCCAAATATCAACAAAAAGACACCAATTCCCCTTTTTGCATCAATTCATCCTTGCATAGTCTGCCAGAAGTAATTCGCATAGAAGAACCTCGAAAACTTCGGATCGATATTAACAACATGCACATCCCCTTTCCTACTATCCCTTATCACCGCCTTATTATAGTTCCCATTCTCATCAGCCTCAGCATCGATTCCCAAACTCCTATATATCTTCAACCTTAACACCGTAGCATCGTTTGCCTCTCTCTCTCTCCGTGCACTCTCATCTCCTTCGACACCTTGCTCTTCCAGCTCCGCTAATCTCGCCTTCAACGTCTCCAGTTCAGCTTCTAGTCGCTCACATTCTATTTCGTAATCGCTCGCAGCTTTCGCGATACGGAACTTCTGGGTATCAAGTTCTACCATCGACGAAGCGTGTTTCGCAGGATCGTGCATTGATACGAGTTCTTCATGCTGAGCATCGAGTGTTTTCAATGTGCGCGAGAGTTTGCGCAAGGAAATTTCTGCATCGCGGATACGTAAATCGCGAGATTGTTGGAGGGATGAAAGTGAATCATTGATGCGCGTTATGGCCAACTTGTCGGGTTGGATGTTGAAGTTCCCGATTGTATGGTGGATGAGCTTGGAGGTGAGAATTAGCTTTGGCTGTTGCTTCTAAGAACAGGAGGTGGACTTACAGTTGCGGGGTCTTCTTCGAGCAGCATTGTGACGGCTATTTTAGTCTTCTATTGAGCAGTATCTATTCTAATTGAATCATATTCCAATTTGAAACTCTCTTAATATCACATTCTCCCGCAATTCTGCTTGTTGACGTCGATCAATGCGTCAAAACACGCTGGACGGTAACCGCGGCAGCCAGTTGGTAGACGCGTTAGACGCGCGTTTATAGCACCCGCGCGGCTGAGCAGTCTATCCCCTCAACGTCAGTTCATCAAATTGGTGAAAAGGGTCGATCAAATGGTCTTCAAGGCCTTCAAGTTGATATTCACAGAAGCTATTAGGGTGGTAGAAAGCAGTGACATGTCTATTCAGGACCGTATTGCTAAAGAGGATCAGCTGTGTCTTCATGTCTGGTCGATCGGGAATAGGAGACTACGAATTCACCCCTGAGACGGGCCCCTGGCAGCCCCGACACACTGCCTAGCATGAGTGCGACTACGACGAGAAGGAAGATGTAATATGGGAAGAAAAATCAAGTATAGATATTAGGACCCAAAAGCTATACCCACTGGTCATTCTGGATACAGGAATTGAAGGAAGGAAAAATGAGTGGGGTTCAACCGCTAGAAGGAGAAGAAAATGCAATGCACGAATATATATAAGATGCAGTGAAAGCGGCGCAGGTCAGGGATAGTGCACCGAGGGGAGAAAGATGATGAGGAGAGAGGAAGGAAAACAAGGCGAAAGAGAATGACGGACTAATTTCATGCATGTATTGTCGAAGACCAAGATCATGGTAAAGAAGAGATCACTCCCATTCCTCTTCATCCATTAGATCAGCCCAGGAAGTGCCAGGCTCAATGAGATCAGGCAAAGGAGTAAGCTCAATCTTATGTTTCGGCGAATGGCTATGATCCTCTTTACCCTTCTCCTGATCTTTGCCAGCAGGCGTCCCTGTCTTTGACTTATCCTCCTTCTTTTCGAACTCATCTCCAAAATCAATCGGCTCAAGACGTCCCGGCTCAGGATAAACGACACCATCATCATCTTCCTCATCATGATGGTTACTGAGCAGCATCTTCCGCCTCTCACGGTCTTCCTTTACCCTATCAGGCCCGTTGCGTAACGCCAGCCTCTCAGGATCATCTTGATCGTTGCGGGATTGAATCTTGCCGTGCTCATCCTTCCGAGAATCCCATCCCCGGGATTTAGCAGATTGTAGTTTCCGGAGACGGTTCCTCTCTCGCTCTTCATCTTGCGCGCGTTGATCTTCTTGTGCTTTTGCGGGTGGGATATGAATGTCTTTATCTTTATTGGTTTTAGACCGCCATCTACCGGCTCCCGGACCACCGCGCTCCTGCTTATCGTTCAATCGAACAGCTCCTAAGCGCTCGGCTATATCATCCTCACCCGCTCCACCAGCACGAGATTGCTGCTGTGGCGGAGGTGTGGGGGTATAATTTGGATTATACCGGAGATGGTTTTGCGATACCTGTTCAAATCCTTCAGGATGTCTTTGTGATGGTGGACTCCCATGTGACAACTGTGGGCCGCCGGTAGCATGTTTGCTCTGCTGTGTAAACCCGCGACCTCCCGGGTGTTGTTGTTGTTGTTGCTGGTGCTGGTGCTGTTGTCCTTGCTGCGGTCCCATCATCCCACGCGGATACGGGGGATAACTTGCTGGCATGAAGGACTGCTGCTGCTGCTGACCCATTGGATGTGCAGGCATCATGCGCGGGCCCTGTCCCTGATACGGTTGTTGTGGATGATGCGCTGGCTGAGGGAATCTTTGATCTAAACTCGATGCTTGACTAGGTGAATGGGAAGCAAACGCCGTCCTCGATGTGCTAATCGGCATATGATATCCACCGCCTTGAGACTGCATGGGTTGTCTGTTGTATGGCCCTGGGTAGGATCCTGCAGGTGGCATGGACACTCTATGGTTACCTAGATTACCAGGCACAGGTCCAGGAGGCGATAGGCCCACCGCATTAGCATGCGACTGATGAGACGGCAACATATCGTGCGAATTCTGATTGTCATCGCTAAAGTGGTGTTGCAGCGCAATAGGTTGCCTTCCGCCACGTCCGCGAATTTGGATGCCATTGTCTGTTGTTGTCATATTTCCCGAAGCACTGCTCGGTGCTGGCTGTGCGGATAGCCCTGCTGCCTGTCTTGCTTTCTCTTCCTGCATGCGACGACGCAAGTGAGGAGGAATGTACGTGGCTGAAGGCCGTCTTTGGCGTGGCGACTTCGTGTCTTCAGGGGAAGACTGTTGAGATTGAGTGCCCTTATCATGCTGATTATCAGCTTTAGACTGGTTCAACAGCGCAGCGGCGGCATCTAATGGAGTCTCGATTGACGAGTCATGGGTCGTTGCACGATTATCTGGCATTTCGACGGTATATTTGCCTAAAGTTGGCACTTCAGACGCATTTTCCTGCTTTCGCGAGGCGTCTATAGCAGCTGAGATATGACTTGTTGTTCGCTTCGCATTCCCACGGATCTGGAATCCTCTATCGCTAGTTGGTGCAGATGGTGAATTGTCACTTAAGTCCTTGCTGCCCGCCTCTGCTCTCAGGTCCGAAAATGAAACAGGCTCATTGGCATGTGGTGCCGGCGCAGATGGGGCGGGATCGTGGGCCTCTTCCTCTGGAGAGTTCTCGATATCACTCGCGGCACTGTTTCTCGATTTCGGACGCCTATTGCGCCCCTTGCGATTTTTGCGACTGTTTGTCGGAGACAGCCTGGCGAGAACCTCAGCAGACTGCTTAGTGATAGGTGTGCTTACCAAAACCGGCTGCGGCGAGTCCTTCTCCTTCTTCGACGGCGTCGTTTCTTCAGAAGCCCATTTGCTTGGTTGGATGAATGGTTTGACGCTTCCCTCGCTGATGCGGTTATCAGCTAATGGCGAACGCTGCCTGGAATCCGGCGCAGTGACCGAGGCAGGCGTGTTGCTCTCCCTGGAACTGCCGCGATTGACCCATTTGCTGTGTGGGTTCACAATAGCCTCGCTGGAGCGGTCGACGGTTGAAGAAGAGCGTTGCTGATTCCCTACAGGGGTCTCTTCTTTCTTCTCGACAGTTGGCTCTTTACTTGGTAGCGGCGACGGAGTACCACCTGTTGTGCTGGTCCGGTCTCGATTCGAAGGGGGTGTTCCATTGTCTGAAGTCACGAGTGTGGTATGCGCTTCTTCCTTCTTGACGTCAACGGTTGCCCACTTGCTCGGTTGCAATAATGGTTTAGTGCTCCTCCCGCTTGAATGCTCTCTGGTCGTTGGGGAGTTGACAGATACCGTCTTCTCCGCCCGAGTCGTTGCTGGTTTAGCAGTTTCAGCCACAGACTGATCATCCTTCGATGGAGAGTGTCTGTCTCCTGAAGGAATTCCTGAAGGGCGCGCGTCATCCTGTTTAGAAGTATCGATGGCGGCCCATTTGCTTGGCTGCAGACCATGTTGCTTAGCATTGCCGCCTTTCGGTGGAGGATTAGCTGCGTTCTGCTTAGGAGAGTTGCCAGTCGCCCATTTGCTCGGTGCCCTCAGCGGGCGTTTTTGAGATTTGTCTCCTTTAGGGGTTGTATCCTCGGAGGAGGATGCCCAGCGACTTGCACCAAGCATGGTTGATTGTGAGTGAGTGTCGTTGCTGTCGTCACTAGTCGCCACCTCATGCGGAAATGGAGGATTGATCTCTTTTAAGTCTTGCCTATTGTCGTTCACTTCGGGTGAAGCTCTAGGCTTGGACGTTGAACGCGTAACATGAATAGGAGGGGAGGACGAAGAAGGAGCAGCAGGACGAAGAGCGGATGTAGGAGCAGGTGATTGAGTGAGTTTCAAAAATCGTCCTTGGCCGAGGCCAACAAATGGCAAGACGCCCTGGGATTTGGATCTGGTCGCACAAGCTCTTAAAATTGGTCTGGCCTGACGCTGGTTACTGGACGTGGAAGAAGATGCTTGCGAATCGAAAGATGCGGAGGATCGTGGTGACGATGGCGACCGTGCGCACTGGTGCTCTTCTTGTTGCCGTTGCCGGTGATAATGCTCCTGATGTTGACGCCCTGACGATTGACGTTGTGCAGAATCGACGAAGACATCTCCGTCGTCGTTCTCGGACGGATGTACTTGAGCCCTGCTATGCTTTGAGAGCGGCTGCTTCTGCGCCTCAGTCGCCTCCGCCGTCGTCGTCGCCTCTGGCTCCTCCCCGGCCTCATTTGCCTGCGGACCAACTATTTTGCCCACTTGTTCGTCCCGCTTTTGCCTCTCCCGATGCCAGCTCTCGGGCATGATATCCCCGCAGACACGAGCATCTTGCTCGTTTGGGCTCCACCTGCTAGGTCCCGGAACAACGCGCGTATTCCCTTCATGATCACCGGCCACAGAAGCTGGATCGCGTATCAGACGCCAGGGTAAGTCCAGCAATCGACTGCGCTGCGGCGTTTGTTCGGATAGGAATTGGCTCTGATTATTGCCATCGCCGGCCCCGCCTTTGTTGTCGGCTTGAGCAGCGTCATCGTCACTTGTCAAAGGAAGCGGAGAGGGCACCAATTGCGGACATGTTTCTGAGCTATCACTCCTCCCATGCGACGAAGTATTGAGCCTGGCGTTATTTCTAGGATGAGCCATAACGAAGACAGTGTAGCCGCCCTGGCGAGTCACATTGACTCGGCGAGAACTGAGCGCACTACATCTGAATCACGATGCGCGTTATTACTATCATCACGATTCGTGATTTTGCAGTATTGCTCCAATGTCGCAATTCAGGGGCGCTACGAAAGGTATTCTCTTGTCGTCGTACATTTGAGGGGAGCTGCGATGGACATTAGAGACGCAACAGCGAGAAACTCGTATGGCCATCATAGATCATCTTATCTGATTAGATGAAAGCAGATTAGATTGAGATTGGATCTTATCTTATCAAATAAAAAGTTGAGGAAGCAAGGATGGTAGGAGTGTTTTAAGGAGAGAGACGGAAGATAGAGATTTCTGTAGAAGTTGATATGCCATCGTTGAAAGATATACTACGTACATCGTACGCTATGTGAGATTGGGGCTGTCTCTTCCATTTCTGAACGACTTGTCTACCACGCCCACGTACACTTGTACACCAGAATGCGGCTCCCCAGCCTATCGTACTCCAACCGTGAAATCCAACTGTCGCTCGCTGCCTCAAGTTTTCCGAATACACTAGCACCCTTCCACACGACCACTTGAGGGTCCAGCTCACGTGGCGGGGCACCGACCATAATGGAGTTCGCATATTCGGGCTTTGTGCTTTGCAGGCGTGCCTCGAGATATGTATGTGAATTCGGCACGAGACTGCCACCTCCTATCAGGAGGATGCCGCCAAGGAAATCTGTGAACTTGCGTTCCTCGGGTTTAGCAGCATTGAATATGGATGTGTAAATCGCAGTGTCCAACGGGCACATGGGCAGGATATCGTCCCGCTCATGTATTGTTGGCCGGGGCACGCTTCCCTTGGAGAGTAGCGATTGATTAGGAGCTGATGTTGCACCATCTCCTAAAGGTGTACCCGTCCAGCCGGGTTGTGGTGATCCGGATATACCGTCAGGAGCAGGCGATCCAGCTACTGATGACCTTGGTGTTGTGTCGAGTTCATGGCGACGATTGAACACTTGAAGGGTCGGCGGCTGACCTTTCGTGGGCGTGCGCTGGGCACCCACTTCACTAGCTTCTCTGGATTCTTCAGCAAGCGCAGGTGCCGCAGCCCTGAGAATCTCCGCTTGCGCCGCCGAAGTCGGATCGTTGGGCTGGCCTTCATACAGGTCAACGGAGCGAGGAATGAGCTGTCTTCTTCTGATGAGTTTGTCCTCGTTATCAAAGTTCTGCGGATGAAACAAGCAGAATGGTGCGAGAAACACTTCATCATAAGCTTTGAATGTGTACTTCCTGGTGTCTTGTCCGGAAGCTCGTAAATGAAAATCGAATAGTTGCACTGAAACGTTGGCTTCGTGGAAAGTACAAAGCCGCTTCTTCAGGTCCTCAGCCAGGAGCCAGTCATAACGTCGATTTAGATTGATGTCCGCGTATGGGAAGTAATCAAAGAGCATCATCTTCATAAACAGCTCTGTAACGTCTGCTCCGCCCATTTTTATATTGACCCTGGAATTCTCGACGCACATTCCTTCGTCCACACAGCATATCGAAGTCTTCTGCGCCCCTATATCTACCACACATGCAGTCGTATAACCAGCACCAAACGAACCTGCCAAACCCTCCTGCACGAAGCATACACGCGCGAAATTGAATTCTCGAATAAGCATATCGAGAAGCTCTGTCACATACGATTTCTCGTAAAGATCTGATATGACGAAGACGCACGAGTACAGCCCCCAGTCCTTCTTTCGCGTGAGGCCAAGTTGTGTTTTGAGCGCATACTCCATAATGAGGCCGATATCTTGGAAAAGCATGATTTTCGATGTATAATCCCGTTCGTTCGGCCAGCCATGTCGAATTGGCCAGTATAGTTTATATCTTGGGTTTGAATAGTCGGGGATTCTTAATGCGTCTTCACCGATGATATGCTCTGGAGCATCACGGGTTGTGACGTCCGTATATTCGACTCTAAAAGGATCGTTATGTTCTGAAACGGTTTCGGGGACTGTCCGCCTGTTGTAATTCACGACCATCTCCTTTGAATTAGGAAGGGTTCGTCGCTTGTTTTGTCGCATCTGAGCCTTTAGATTGGCTTGCAGGTTCGCATACTCATGCGCAAACTTACTGATGTCAGCATGAATCATAGAGGAATTTAGTTCTTCAGCATAATCCTTACCACCTCGCCAAATATATTCTCGCTCTTCCTTGGCTCATCTTCGCTCAGTTTAAGGCGCTTAGGTCGAGGCTCGCCGCCCCGTTCTTCGGCCTCATTTTCGGTCGATTTATGTGCAATCACCATAGGCATTGTTTTGGGCAGGGCATCACTGGCGAGTCCAATGCGCAGGTTCTGGCTCCCAAGATGCATGACGACGGTCTTCGCACCTTTAGCCTCAGGGGCAGCGTCGTCGGATTCAGCCATCGCTGTATCTCCGTCCCCATCGGGGGTCGGCTCGGGTAGGGGAACTTCATTCTTCGTCGCCATTAATCGTTCACGGTCCTTGGCCTTTTTAATCATCTGCGCTCGGTTTTCTTCATTTTGTAGCCGGTACGCTAGAATCTGGTCGTCACGCTTGAGATAGTCGCTGGTCAAACAAACGAGTTAGACGAAGCAAGACAAGTATGAATCGTACGCGAAGAACTTGTAGCATACGTATAGTAGTTTTTCTGATTGATCGCAGCAACCTGGGGCCAACTCGATAGCTCCATGTTGTTGTCCGTCCGCTCGAGGCCTTAAGCGCAAAAAAGAATATGATGTCAGTATACCCGACAAGCTAGATTGACAGAATGTATCGACTGACCTTCCTCCTTCAGGAGTGCCTTTCCAGACTTCTTCCCGACCATTTTGACTGTCTTGCTGAGCAATCTCCGGGCGTGTTGAAGGAGTCCTGTGAGGTTGATGCCGTCGCTTCAGATCGTGTGGCTGCTGGGCGAGCTGCAGAACTTCAAGTGATGTAGTGTAGATGGATGAGGTTCACATGAGACGAGAGTGGCATTCCCAGCTCTTTTTGCGGTCTGTCGCAAGGGTGTTGGGGTGAAGCTGGCAGCAGATGCACAAGGACCGCACAGCAGGATATATTATGACATTAATGGCCAACGGCAGCGCAAGACGAGACAAGATTCCACAAGATGGGTGGATGGGGTGGTTTGATTTGATTTGATTTGATGGTTGGTATTCCTGTATCCGTACAGTTGATGTTCTTTCTGCCAGGTCAAGCCGTACAGTATCGGCCGGCCATCAGCTATCAACGTCTTGATCGCCATCATCACATCGTCATTGTCGCTCTTCATATACAATAACATAAAGTGGACTTTCTCCAGTTGATAGATTCAATCATTTGACTGGCTTGCACTATTCTCCCTTCTTTCCGCATCTTTGCTGCCACATCCCCTTGGGGCTTCTTCGAGCTTGTCAGCCGCATACTCTAGTCATTGCTCCTCCTAAGCATATAGCTACTACACACTCTTCTGTCGACATCAAGAGACTCAGCCTTCCTTTCCGTGAGAGTGAGAGAGAGAGAGAGAGAGAGAGAGAGAGACGATCTGCAGCTCATTCGTTGTCGCAAAGCATATCATTGCTGGTTTCATCCCTCTAACATCTCTACGACTACATCTGTTTTGTTGAACTACTCGTCTGCCTACGACGTCATCACTCCTTTTCTCGAGCTCCAGACATAACTCCATAATGGGAGGCTCCATATCGAAACTATTGTCAGGCCTTTTTGGCGCAAAGAAGGAGATTCGAGTTTTAATTCTAGGATTGGTATATCATTG
>AZGZ01000002.1:1055888-1073522 GCA_001636715.1 Ascosphaera apis ARSEF 7405 | reverse complement strand
AGACCTACTAGTCTCCACTATTTGCTAAGTCATCACCTTTTATGACCAAAATCGCCTGCATAACAATTTTCTCACTTTGATATAATACCTATAACGCTTAAGTGTACACCCCCATACATTTCCTTGAGAAATAAGCATGTGCGCCCAATGCCAATATCCGACGGCTAGAGTGATTGAATGGATGGACTAATGGACTAATGGACTCCCGCGAGAGCAATGTAGTCTGTGCTCCAGTGACGAAATACAGTATGGATCTTTGATGCCATTCTGCCCTTTGTCTTTCTTTCCTTCTTCACCCGTGAGCTGCAGTGATGAAGGGAATGATTAGATCAAATGGACGAAGTGATAGGCTGCGTACCCATGAATGCCAAAGGTTTCGACCAGAAGAGGGTAAAAGTAGCAAAAAAGAGATGATAAAATGAAAAACATGAGTAGGGTGGGATTCGAACCCACGAGTACAGAGTACAACCGCAGATTTCACCAGGAAAACCTGAAGCGATCGCCTTAGACCGCTCGGCCACCTACCCAAAAACATCAAAATTCGCCCCTCCCGAACAAGTCTTGGTAAGGTTGTCATGGACGTTGATACATGCAATTGAATGCTAACTTCATAAGAGTCCAGATAAGAGTCCAGATGGGATCAATCTAGCCTACCTTTCAGCCTGTCCTCAGTTCATGGCTCTCAGCAGTATGGAGTAGTATTGCTTAATGATGCTTGCGCCTGACGGATTTGGTTGCAGGTGAAGTCTGTTGTTTATCCCTGGATCGATCTGAGTCTCGATCTCTGGACCGCCTGACGCAGCCCAAATACGATGCTTGCCGCCGTTCAATTCTTGATGACCTTGATTATTCATGATTGAATGTTAAGGACTGTGCAGATCATTTCCCCAATTTGATGATTGTACTGCGAGTGAAGCCATGGACGAATGCTTCTCATTGACTGCTGTAGCGGATTCATTTCACGCTCGAATGCACCCCGAGCTAGCTGGATGATCAGTGACGTAGGGGGAGAAATAGAGACGAGAGAAACGGGAGAAACGCTCATCCCTCAAGGCCAGCCCAGGCTAGAGCGTTACGTCACTTGTTGCAGTCACAGCCGAGCTCCGCGCCTTTTAACAATTTGGTTACTTAAATATCCGGAGCTTCCCTGGGGGTTTGGGTGCTCATGGTGCACCCCTCTCGCTCCCGTGTACCCTAGGCCGCATTCGAGCGGTTGCGAATGACTGCGAGGCCTTTTTAAAGAGATGTGAAACCCCCAGGTCCAGCTGCGTTTGGCTCGACTGCAAAGACTGTTACCTTCTCCTTCTGTGGCTTCCTTCATCGCAAACTATTACTTATCAGGCAACAAAGACACGATTGTGTTAGCTGTGATAGCTGCACTGTACTGGTTTGTCTTTATTCATACCACCGGGCCAACGACTCATTGGCTTTCCCAAAGTATCTGAGATGCGACTCCAACTCAGTTATCCTTATCCTCCTGCACAGGGAGGGTATTGGGATCCTATCACATCGACCATTGACTGGTGCGAAGAGGTTCGTCGTCCAATCCTGCTAGAGTGAGTGAAGAGAGGAATACGTCGTACTGATAACCATCGGTGTTCAATTTGGTCAGAATTACTATGCAACGCATTACGCTGCCGAGTTCGTGAACACCGCAACAAACCTGTTGTTCTTTTTCTTGGGTATTCGAGGCTGCATCAATTGCAAGCAGAACGGCCATGACACCATTTATTTCATGGCCTACTTGGGCTATTTGCTTGTTGGTTTTGGAAGCTTTTGGTTCCATGCAACTCTCCAATGTTGGTGACAATAATGAATTACAATAAGGCCGCTTAGTCATGGTTGGCATGTTGATTGACATTGATGGCAGATCCATGGCAGCTCGTCGATGAGCTCGCGATGATATATACAACCTCGATGGTTCTATATGGGTGTTTCGCCTTCAGGAAATCATTGGGCTACCGCATATACCTAGGAACATTCCTCACCTCATTGTGTGTCGCCATGACGCTTTACTACCACTATCTCCAAGACCCACGATTCCACGAATGCATGTACGGCGTGCTTACTGCACTTCTAGTTTTTCGAAGCATGTGGGTGATGGAGTACGCTTTACGTCCGTCGCTGCGTGAACAGGCGTCTCGTCGCGGCAATGCCAAAGTGTCCGATGAAAAGCAGCGTCGGGATGACCGAGACTTGAAGATCCTACGAAGCATGTGGACCATGGTTGGCGTTGGCCTCACATCGTTCTTGGGCGGATTTCTATTTTGGAATATAGACAATCATCTTTGCGGAACTTTGCGCCGATGGCGTCACGCGGTTGGCCTTCCATGGGGGCTGTTCCTCGAGGGCCATGGTTACTGGTATGTTGTTGTAACCCTTTACGGCAGCTACTTGCTTGAAGATAAGAGGGGCGAGAGAAGGACTGACATATTGTTTAGGCATATCATGACAGGTATAGGGGCTTACATGTATATTGTGTGGGGTATCTGGCTACGGCATTGCCTGAACGGTCGTCAGGATGAGTACGAGTTCATCTGGCCGAACATTTTCACACTCCCCTACATTATCCGCCGCAAGCCTGGGACTGCCCAGGGACCAGGCGAGCGTCAGCAATCAACAAAGAAAGACATGCACTAAAAGATCTTGTCGGATCTTGTATGAGGAATCACGATTCATCCTCTATCGCTCTACCTATGACAGATTGGTTAAGGGCTTTATAAGCCAGGCCGTTACCCCTACCGTCTGAAAAATCTCCACATATCAATAGCATCCTCGTATATCTATACCCATTATGTACTTGGCTAGTCATTTCCTGAAGATGAGCAATTCACAAATGGTCGTTCCCTGTGATCTGTGATGGAGCTATAAGACCCTCGAAAAGGAGAAGGGGAACGAACCCCCTGAGCCATCAAAGTACATGGATGAGTACACATTGTAGTGTGTGTGTACCCCGCGTTATATTGTGACTGTATTGTCACATTACCGTATCAATACGTAACATATCCGTTTAATACAATGTATCAATACAATTACAATACGCTACACAAAGACATGACAGAGAGAGAGACGAGGCCGACACGTCCCACCGTATCAGGCGATATGATATACCTATCAACGTCAACGTCAATGTCAATGTCGACATCGACATCGATATCCAATATCAACAACAACAATATCGGCATTATTGTCACTATCCAGGGTGTTTTGGAAGAGGAGACTTGTCTGATACAGGCTGCTTGAACTCGGCAATTATGGATCGATCAGCAGACAAAAAATTGGAACTCTTCTCGCAATGTCGTATTTGCATCATCGTCTCATTTGACTTGGAAAAACCCGAGGCTGATCAGGTTAGTCGCATTGTCGAGAGCTGTTCGCCGTTTTGAGAATGAGACAAGGACATCTGGCTAACGGGCAACTCTAGTTGGCGAAGGATATTAAGGCGTACGGTGGCCAGGTGGAACAGCACCGTGTGCCCGTTCCCCTGTCAGGTTTTGAACGGTTTACGCATATCATCTCTTCGACCACAGATTTTCCTGAGTACAATCAAATATGTGATACTCTAATTCCAGTCGTTAAGCCAGAGTGGATTGATACATGCATTGTTCAGCTCAGGCTTGTCAATCCCAGACAGTATAACCCTGACCCGCGTCGTTTTCTAAGCGATGTGAGTCTGACATGTGCAGACATACCAGATGGTGACAGAAATGCAATTGTCGGAGCTGTTCTAGCAATGGGTGGCTTGCATACTTCCAAATTGACTTCAAATACTACGCATGTGGTCGCATTGAGTATCGAAGCGCAAAAATGCCAGGCTGCTTTAAAAATGAATGAGAAGCTTGCACAGACTGAGAGGAGCCATATTTGCATTATTCTTCCGCATTGGTGAGTCTGATATAATCAAAATCTGATCATGTGGGCGAGCAAGTCCTAACATATGCCACAGGTTTGATGATTGCTTGAAGCTTGGAAAAAGAATCGACGAACGTCCGTACCTATTACCTGACCCTGAAATTCTCAGGGCGAAGAAAGATGACCCTGTCAAGATCAAGAGAAGCAGAGACGTCGCAGGCGCCTCTTGTCCTAGTCCCACCTCAATCCCGTCAGCATTGGAAGGTGATACAAGGCAGAAGGTAACTGTCTTTGAAGGCAGGACCCTGATGTTGTCTACAGACGTTGATATCAGCGATCACCTACGCAAGTCCATCGAAGATCTTGTTCGTGATGGCGGGGGTGATATCACCAATGATATTGAAAAAGCCGACATTTATGTTTGCCGATATCGTGAGGGTGATGACTACAGGACCGCGACTATAATGGACAAAGATGTGGGCAATATGGCATGGTTGTTCCACCTTATTACGCGCAACACATGGACTTCTCCAATGCGGCGTCTTCTTCATTATCCGACTGCACGTGAGGGAATGCCTGCTTTCAAGGGCCTGCATATCAGTCTCTCAAATTATGTTGGCGAGGCAAGGACGTACCTTGAGAATCTCATCACCGCTGCTGGTGCTGAATGCACCAAACACCTCAAGCAAAGCAACTCTCACCTCATCACAGCACATAGTGCAAGTGAGAAGTTTGTCGCTGCTAAGGAGTGGGGAGTACAGATTGTCAATCATCTGTGGCTTGAAGAAAGCTACGCTTCTTGGAAACGACAACCCGAGTCAAATCCGCGATACACCCATCTTCCACTGCGCACAAATTTGAGTGAAGTTGTTGGCCAGACTGAGATTGATCGAGCTGCAATCAAAGCTCAATTTGTGCCATCTGCTGTTCAAGTCAAAAGATTTGATGTGAAAAGGGGCGAGAGAAGTGGGCGCCCAATGAAACAGAGAGATGTAAATGAAGTGCAGAAGCAAAAGAAACCACAGTCTTCAAATCCAGCACCATCGGAACAAGAAGACCGACAGCAAGCTGCACATGTCGATCATAAGGCAGAGGAAAAGTTGAAGGAAAACAGTGACAAGGATACTACCAAAACCCCGAAGTCACAACGACCCGAGAAACAGGATCAAGAAAATGAGTCACCTCCCATGTCTCACAGCCGCAAGTCGAAGGACAAAGCCACAGCACTCTTGCATGAGCTTGGTGAGGATATGGCCCTTTACGAAAAGGAGAAGAAGCGTGCTGGCGGTATCTTACACGGTGGTCTGAGAAAGAGCGAATCAACTCACCATGACGACGAGGAACCTAAATCACGGAAGCGATCGCTGAACGCCACTGAAGATGCTCCAAGCAAAAAGCCAAAGGAAACGAAGAAAGTGAAGGCATCAGCATCTCAATCACAAATTCATCTTCTGATAACAGGATTCAAGCGCTGGGTCGACGACCCAAAATTGGAAGGCCCAGATAAAGTAAGCTCCCTGAACATTGATCGCTGTTCGTATACCATACCATCACAAGCTAACCTTCCTCTCTAGCGTATCCTACGCGATCTTGGGATCCAATTAGTCAACGACCCCAAGAAATGCACTCATCTTGCAGCCCCATCAATATTGCGAACACCGAAATTCCTCAATGCTGTTGCCTACGCTCCACAAATCTTAGACGACCGTTTTGTCGAGCAGTGCATAGCCCAGAAAGCGCTGCTAAATCCAGATGATTTCGCTCTCAAGGATAAAGTGAATGAGAAGCGGTACCAAATCTCATTGGAGGAGGTAAAATTGCGCGCGCAAGAAAACAAAAACAACCTCTTGCGTGGGATGACCTTATACTGCATCGATAACATTCAGGGCGGATTTGAAGTGTTCAAGTCTATTGCCGAAACGAATGGCGGGCAATGTCTCATGTACAGGGGCCGTTCGGGTGCGCTGCCGGTGCCTGCTCGAGAGACTTCTGAAGTTAATTCAGATATAGCTATTTTGATTAGCGGGGACTCAGGGGCCCAGAAGAAGGTCTGGAAAAAGTTCATAGACCATGCAAAACAGGCCAACAAGACACCTAAAATTGTGCGCGTCGATTGGCTCGTTGAGAGTGTGATGGCTCAGGAGCTGAGGAACATTGAGCATTGGGAGTATAAGGATAGCAGGGATCTTTGAATGCGCTCATAATTGCTATACAGCTATAGATGTTCTTGAAGACTCGGGCCTTTTGATGGACATTGGTTGACTATTGAGAGGAAGAACTTGGGAATCTTGCCTTGGAGACGATGACTTGATATCTCGATCATTTTGCATGATGGTCATCACATTGCCTCAAGATTCAGTCGAATTATACAACAGATACTCCGTACATAACATAGACAGATATCTAACAGAGAAATCGCGAGTTTGGCCGCTGGAAATCAGATTAGATAAGATTGAATCAGATAAGATAAGATCTCACAGCAAGCTCCAGATTAGATCCTGCAGCGTCACATCAACCTCAAACCTCAAAAAACTCGTCGCAATGCGCAATAGTATGAACGCATAGTGCAAGATACTCACTGGACGCTGCGTCATTTTAATTCATTCCATTCATTTTGCAGTGGTGCGTCAAGCTAGAGCAATGGAAAACCAAGCAAACGGCCCAGACAATGTACCGGCAAAGCGCTTCAAGCGCCAGGAATATCGCAAAGCTGTTGAGCAGCGCAATCTTGAGAGCGCAGAGGTACGCCTGCCTCAGAAGAAACTATATCGACAGCGCGCCCATGCCAATCCATTCTCCGACCATGCGCTAGAATAGTGAGTCCAGCGACATGCTGTTTCTTCGGTCTTCAAAAGACTCTCGCATTGCTAAATGATTTTGAACCTGCAGCCCTCTCAGTCCAGAGCATATGGACTGGTCGTCGCATTATCCTGCTTTCATTGATCCCGATCACACACACGTCAACGCACTCGGCAAACCGAGACTTACAAAAGAGGTTGAGATTGCAGACATTGGCTGTGGGTATGGAGGCCTTCTAGTGGCTCTAGCGCCTTTGATGCCAGAGACTCTGATGGTTGGTAAGTCAGATTGCTTTGTTGATATCTCACTTCTCGGCGCAGAACCCTTAAACTAATCAAATGTATAGGTATTGAGATCCGGGTGCAGGTTTTGGATTATGTTAATGCACGCATCAAGGCATTGAGACTTCAGCAAGCCTCTGCCACAGCTGTCAGTGATGTCGTCACGCACTCGTCAGAGCATGAAGCGCAAAGGCAATCGCCAAACCAAGAGACTGCAGAAGACGCACCCTCACAATTCACCGGGACTACCAATCCTTCAAGCTCGACAACCTATCAGAATATATCCGCCATTCGAAGTAACTCGATGAAGTTTCTTCCTAACTTCTTTCGACGCAATCAACTCTCAAAAATCTTCATATGCTTTCCAGACCCTCATTTCAAGGCACGCAAACACAAGGCACGCATTGTTTCAGCGTCCCTGAATGCGGAATACGCTTATGTCGTCAGACCAGGAGGCAGGCTATATACTATTACTGACGTGGAGGAATTACACCATTGGATGGTCTCGCATTTCGAGAGCAGTACTGAAAGTGGCGGGAGACTTGAGGGAGCCAATGCTATACAGGAGCTATGGCGAAGGCTCAGCGACGAAGAATTAGCTAGTGACCCTTGCGTTGCTGTTATGATGGAGGAAACCGAAGAAGGGAAGAAGGTCACTCGAAACAAGGGACAGAAGTTCGTCGCGGTCTGGGAGAGAAAAGAGCAGCCAGAATGGATATGAGGATATGAAGATCCAGAACCAGCTCCACAACTCGAGTGATGTTGATTGCTTGTATCACACAATAAGGGAAGTCTGTTCTGGCAAGATTAACGCCTACTTCCGCAACAAAAGAATTTTGAAACGCATTTGGTCGGTGAGTCATAGCCGTCACCTACTTCGGGCAGTATCACCGACACTACATTTGATACCGTTAGATTTCAATATTTGATCGAAGCATATGATTCAAATCACTATGTACGAGAACCGAGAAAGATATAAGAGACATTCCCGATTCATTCGGAGAGCATCCTTTCAATTCCTCCTTCTTGATGATATTGTTCTAGACATTTCTTTCAAGCAGCGAATTTAATGAATTACGACTTCAGACGACGTTTCTCGCAATTCTCACACACTGGGTTCTTGACTGGTCCCCCTATCTGTCGTCCTTTAGCCGTAAGCTTGGGAGGCCCCTCTCTCACGAAAAACCCAGACTCATGTGAAATAACATCACCACATTCGTAGCAATTGAAACACTTTGAATGCCAGCTTCCCCCTAGAGCGTTGATAATCATATCGTCCAGGACAAGTTGCTTGCAGCCTTGGCATCGCGGCGCGGTCCTCTTAGAATGACAGTTTACGCACCATGCGTGCCCATCCTTCTCAACAAAGGGGGTGGTTGGACTGAATGGGTCTCCGCACTCAGCGCAAAAGAAGTGACCGACATGGTACTGCGCACCGCATGCAATGATGACCTCACCCTCAATCGGTGTCTTGCAACTTTTGCAACGTGGACTGAACAATTCGTGGAAATCGAGATGACAGTAGAATCTCTGCATCAATGCTTCCGAGTCTCGAGGATGGGCAGCAGCAATTCTCTCTTGTCGCTTGGATTCCGGCTCTTGATAGAATGCGACACACTCCAAGGGCGTCTGGCAATGATGGCATGCAAAGCAGCGAGGGTGAAAGCGACAGTTGCACGCAGTAACGACGCGACCAGCAATCGGTTGAGAACATGCGTCACATGCCGCAGCGGGCACTCCTGTTCGGATATAAGGAGTACGCCAGGACGGTGTTGTTGTATGACTTGTGAGATCGGGCCCCTTTCTCATGTTGCTAGTATCTCCAGGGTTCGGGAGTGGCCGTGAAAAGGGTTTGCCAGAGGTTGGCGGACTTTCGGATGGCACAGTGATATTGTATGCTTCATCAGTCTCCGAGATGTTAATCGACGGGATGGTTGGAAGTTTCGGCTGGTAAGAGCCTCGAGCCGATGGTCCGGAATTCGCGCGTGTGTCTCTAGAATTGCGGTCCTTTGTGATGTTGGGAGAGGAGCTGGGAGGGTTGACTGTGATTTCAGGCTGAGAGACGTTTATACTGGGTGCTGTCGTCTCGCTGCTCAATGTGATTTGCGGTAAGCTAGACGGAGGCGTTATCACCAGCGCAGGCTGTGTTGACGCGTCATTTTCCTTCTTGGCTGCTGGTGCTTCCCACCCCTCCTGAAAGCTGACTATGGGCCGCTTAGGTGCATCGCTGACGGCTGTAGGTTGAGGAAGCCTGGGACTCCTGTCTTTACGACGCATGGTTGTAGCTGCCCGAATTTCATCGCTGCGTATCTCAAGTTGTGGCATGGTTCTTTCTGGGCTTGATTCTCTCTGATCTGCTGCATCAGGATCAGGGGGTGGATTTGCTGTGTATTGAGGGTTTGTGGATTGTGTTGGCGGATTTTTATGTACGTCGAAAAGGTTAAGTCTGCTTCGAAATGAACCAGAACTAGGGGTGTTGTCAGTGCTTTTCAATGCACGACTGGTAGCCCAGGATCTTGCTGTCGGATCAAAACGCACCCTAGACGGCCGATTCTCAGCACCGGCATTACTTGACCGCGAATTCCCAAGTATACCCCTTGATGAGCCGTTGCTCCCTATCCTCTTTCCGCGACCGCTACTTTGACGTCGGCGACTCAGCCATGGCAAGGTGGTTTCCTGTCTTTTCTGGATGCCACGAGTTTTTAATATCGGCAATGGTTTGCCGTCATCTTGAACCGCCTTTTCCCTAGACGCTTGCACGCCGTGCTGGCTACCCTCATCGCGCACAGGCTTCATTGTGGTTGATATCTGTGGCTTAGGCTTTTCGTTTTCAAGAGGTGGTGCTGTCTCAATTGGTGAGGTCTTGTCGGCTGCTGTGCTACTTGGATTTTCTTCTGGATGTGCCTCCCCTCGTCGCTGGAGGCGTCGTCTCCATCTTAAGTCTGGATTCCTGTAGGCTGCAGTGGGCTCATATTTGGGAAACCCCATCTTTTGATGGCTTAGAACCAGTTCAACTGCTTCCTTCTGAGCTGCTTCGTATAAGCGCTGTTCCTCTTCATCCTTCTCCAAACTCAATTGTTCCATAGCCTCACGAATCTCCCGAGCCTCCTGTCGTTCCTTGAGTCGTTGGGCACGCTCTTGATACGCGGCACCTGGAGAGTTAGTTGGAGACCCCGAACTTGCAGAGGTCGTATGCCCATGCGGGCCCATTGTGCTTGAGGCAGCACTGCTGCTGCTGAGAGAAGCAACCTCCGATGTGGTCCGGCCATGAGAGGAGCCCCAAGAACGTTGAAAATTCGCTATAATAGGTGATATTGGACTTTGAGGCCCTGGCTCTGCAGTAGTCTTCGAGGGACTAGCATGGAGTGTAGGTGTCGTCTCAAGGGTTCTAGTCGCAGTGCTCTTCGTGGGTAAGGGACGTGATCCAGCAGGCCTAGACACACGATTGGTGCGAAGCTCCTTGAGGTAAGCGCCTGAACCAAAGTTTCATGTCAACAAATGTTATTCTATTGATTGAGCAAGCCAAATTTCTAGACTTCTGAAGGCTGGACGACAGAACTTACTGATTTGTTCGTCAGTCATGTAGGTAGGGCCTGACATTACACCGACATCCGACTTCTCTCTAGGCCCAAACATGGCGACAGTGTAGCTCTGGATGCTTGAACAGAAGAGAAGAGGAGGATAGAAACCATAAACAAAAAGAAAAAGAAACAAGCAAGCCAGACGAAGATCCCGGGAGCTGAACAAACGAGCCCCAGTATTTGCGGGCTATAATATAGCAAGTGTCGCAGCTCACCGTCAAGAATGTGAAAGAAGCTTTGGTTGTTTCAACGCCTGTCTGGATCACACACCCTCACACCGTCCAAACTCGGCATTGATTGTCCCAATAAACAAAGTAGTACGACGCCAAACTGTGCACATACAAATATGTTGTACGTACGGATGGCTCCGTGCCATGCAAATATGTAGAATGATCAGAGGAGGACCGTCACCGATCTTGTCGGGAGCGTGCAGGGAAGCAAGTAGATGATATGTCCACTATAAGGCGACGACACCTAAAAGCGACCCTGGCTCTTCCTGTGAGGGTCGTGCAAATACCCGAGATTATGTTGGCAGCAGATGGGCAATTTGAAAGACAAAAGACAATGCCCTTGTTCTTGTTCTTGTTTTTGTCCTTGTCCTTGTTCTTGTCCTTGTTCGGATGTATGCGCTGGTCTTGAGTCCTGAATCCTGAGTCCTGTCGTGAACGGGGCGTCCTTCTTCAAATCAAATTGACAGAGCAGGGCAATCAATATTCACGATAATTCCTACCAGCCACCGTCTTTTCTCTGTCGTTTCTGGGTTCTTGTCACTCGTGCCCTTTCGCTTTCGCTGGCCTGAGCCACGAGGATATAAGACCACAAGCAACGTATCGAACAAACAGACAGACAGACAGATGGGCCAGCTCAAGGCCAGGTCAGATCTAAGACACAGACCAGACCCACCTGCATCATTCAGGAGGACCAGCAAAGAGTCGGAAAAGAGGCATGGGCAATGGGCATGAGCCATCGTTTCTCGTAATTTCTAAGGGCACCATCGTGTGGGTAATTCTCCAGGCTCTTGACCTCCATGTCTATGGTAAGCCCGAGCTTTCCCGCCTCTAATCCAGGGCTTGCTCTTGACCCTCACCGGCAACGTTCCGTCACTGGCGTCCATCCCTCCTTGTGTGTCTTGCGTTTGATCAGGAGGTGAGTGGTTTATGTTGATAAGATACAGGATCTAGTCGTACACTACGTACATATGTCTGTGTTTGATGGCGGCAATGCTTCATGCTTTACCGAGTCGACCGGCAATCATCCTACTGACTATCGCTCACGACTATCTACGTAGCAGTACTACACACACATGAAGTGATGATGAATCCTTTAGCAAGTGCTTCTGACACCAATTATTGTGAGGTGATCATCAATTGGCAGATTAATGAGTGAGGCTTGATTCTGATGTCTTGAAGCCGTGGGTATGTACACAAATTCTTACTTTTCTCTGACCAACCTCGCCGACTGTAGTTCAAAATTGTGATTGTCGTCAACAGGGTGACGCTGTGAAGCTAGATAAACACAGTATGCGTGTGGACATTTGCAATTTCCAATCGATTGTCATTTCTCCCAGGTTGCCAGCTGACCCTGTTGTGTAGATGAGAGTAAACAACGTCTCGCAGGGGATGTCGGACAGAAAATTTCTATGCCGTTTAATTCCTTGGTGTGATGTTGGAGCCCAATTCAAGCTTTTCCAAGCAGTTGGACTCTCACGCGGCGCTTTCCACTACCACGTCCACCCTGCTCCTTGACAGAGCTGATGTTGACCCTGACTTTCTCAAACAGATCAACCCTCAGATGGGGTACCTTCTCGGGCCCTTCTTCGCTTTCACTCTTGTCCCACACGCGGATGAAGAACTCTTCTGGGTCGAACTCACTGACCCTCCCCGAAGAACTTGTGGCGTTTCCACCAGGAATGACAAAGTCTTCCAAACGTACCACACCTTCAATGCCGAAACGGGGAACGAATACAACCACACCATTGTCGAATACGCGCATGACATATCCCTCTTCAATCACTCCCGCATCGGCGTTTCCAGCCTTTGAAGCCTCCTGCTCACCACGAGCCTTGAGAGCCTGGCCCACATAGTATTCGATACTTGCACGGCCAGCAAACTGCGCGTTGCGATGGCGGACATTGATGTTCTTGCAAACATCCTCAAGCCGTGAGCGGGTGCTGAGCCCCTCGGCGGGGGATGCGCCGGGTCCCTCGTAACCAATAGCCGCCGCGAGTTGGCGATGGGCAACTAGATCAGCATATCGACGAATGGGAGACGTGAAATGTGTGTAGATCTTAGAGGCAAGACCGTAATGGCGGAACTCGGATTCAGGGAAACTGCCAGCACAGAAGTATTCCGCAGATGTCATGCACCGGGTTGCTAGAATCCGTATAAGGGTGTTAAAGAACGGATTAGCCGGGTCTACACATCGGTCAAGAGAGTTGGCCAAAGCCAAAGAACTGGACACATCTATGGACATGCCACACTTCTTTGACAGCTGGTTGTTCAAGTCTTCGAAATTTTGGGGAGGTGGTGTCGCGTGTCGGCGAAGGAGCGCAGTTTGTGGGAACGCCTTGTATATTCTATCCGCGACAGTAATGTTGGCGAGAAGCATGAATTCCTCAACGAGACTGTTTGTCTCAAGGAGTGCTTTAGTCTTCACGTCTGCTAAGGGATCGTTGAGCTCAGAATCAGTCTCGATGCGGACCTCTGGCGATGCCAAATTCAATGCACCTGCATCCATACGCTTCTGTTTCAGAAGCTTGGACAACTTCAGTAAGATACGCATACTGTTAGTAAGCTCATCTTGCTTTGATACATCGTCGATTCGAAGCTGGGCTTGCTCGTAGCTGAACGCGTCCTTAGAGTGGATCACGGATTTTGTGAAGCGAGCAGAGACAATCTCTGCATTGGGAGTCACCTCCCAGATGGTGGAAAAGGCAAATCTTTCGATGTAAGGTTTCAGAGAACATAGATCTGTTCCAAGAAGCATGGGTAGCATATCGATTCGCTTGTCGACGAGGTATACCGTTGTACCACGCATACTTGCTTCGGCGTCCATTGCAGTGTTTGGCTTAACGAAGTGTGAGACATCAGCGATATGGACGCCGACTTCATAATTGCCATTCTCAAGTGGACGAGCGTGGAGAGCATCATCGATATCTTGACACCCAGGGGGATCGATGCTGCACACGAGAAGATGACGGAGGTCCTCTCTGCCATTCCAGTTTGGATCATCTTTGTTTTGCGGAACCTTCCAATCATGCCCTTCAGCCGGTAGGCAGTCGAGAACAACTTGAGGGAATGGGCGGTATTGCACATCGTATTCGAGCAGAAGGGCCTCAGTCTCGGCACCCTTGGTTTCAATTTCGCCCAAGGACCGGACGTAGTGGCCTACTGGATACCTGGAGTCCCGCTCCCAGGCATCGATGGTGATCAGAATTCTTTGGCCGATAAGCTGCGCAGCTTGTCTTGTTCGGATGCGAATCTTCGGCACGCGCTTGTCCATTGGAAGTACAAAGACGGTCTTCTGTCGTCTCCCCGAATCGACATTAGAGCTAGCTGAAGAATCGTCAACATGACCGACATATTGACGCCAGTTTCTCTTGATGATGCCGACGACTTTGGCTGTAGGCTGAGGCCGTCCCTCCGCAGATTTGCCATGAGCCCTCTTTGCCTCCTCTTGTAACGCCTTCCGTTCCTGCTCCGTGATGACGGCTTCAGACCCATCCGTCTCTGCGTTTTCGTTCTTGTTTAGGAGCTCCTCATCGATAAGCTTGGTTGATGGAGACTTCCACTGATCTTGAGGAAGAACTTCAACAACCACGATATCGCCTGCAATCGCCCTGTTGCTATTTTCCCTTCCAAGAAGGAGAAGGGGCTTGTTGAAGGCAGCCACTTGCACCGAGCCTTCAAGATAGTTATAAGGAGATACATTGAACACTCCCTGGTGCAGAGTGCCATGGCGCAAGCCCGTCATGATCTTAGACTGAGAGTAGTACTCAGGATAGAATAGCTGGCCAGGTTGTGTTCTGCCGCCGTACCCAGATTTGGCATCATTGATCATGTCAAGTAGCTTGTCTGCGTTCTCGAGACCCTCAACGTAGTCTGACAACCGTAGGGCAACGACATTTTCAGCCTCTGCTTTCTGGAGATTGGCACGGTCATCTGTGATAACGACAATCTCTGGGACACGCTGAGCGGACTGAGTTCCCTGAGTCACCTGGCGAAGATGCTGCGAGTACCACTTCGCGGCAGCGCGGACAGCTCTGTCGTTTCTATCGTTGATAGTTTCCTCCGGATCCCTTCTAACGTGAGTTTCGAGTCTGAATTCATTGAAGAAAAGATAGTAGCGCTTAGCCTCGCTGCTGATTAATGATAGAAGACGGTTGTAAAGAGGCAAAGAGATATTTTTCAGTTCTTCCAATACTGTCTGCAACACAATCACGTCGTAGAAGGCGTCATTCTGCTCGAACAAATCCATGCCATTCAACAAAGCGTTTGTGTCAGGAATGAGATAGTGGCCCTTGGGAAAACGTTTTGTGCCCGCCGGCCTCTCAGAAAGGACGAAGGGTGTCACTGTGCGTAGGGGTTAGCCGGACATCCAGCTACTTTAGAAAAGCACCAGGATACAAAATTTCCAAGAGTACATACCATTTCCATTGGCGTCTGTCGGGGCATATGAAAGACATGCAGAGCACAATTTCGACGAACACGGAATATCTTGTCGCAGATATAGCTCGCGCACTATCTTCTGAACCTTCCCACTCTTCGTTGACCGAACGAACACTTTACTAGTGACGTTGGCAGCATTGGGGTTTGAGGGATGCGCCCTGCGCAAGCTCTTCATTCTGCTTGGTGGTGCGAGAGCTGTGACTAGCGACGGTGAATTTGCCCGCAGCAGGGATGTATGAAGTTGACTGGGCCGAGGACACAAATCAGAGCACAGCCTAGAGTTAGTAAAGATATATGAACTAGACAGTCTCAAGCCAACGATGCGATTATCATGTATAAAGACAAGCTACATGAAGTTATCGTGAGGTCACAATTCGATGTTTTCTGCAAGGACGAGAAAGATTGAATTTTTGGATGGCGGAGATCGAAGCGGAGATGATCTTATCTAATCTAATCTAATCTTATCAATCTCCCATTGCCCCCCCATCTTACTTATGAGCATACTACAGTAGTATTGCGGGCATAATACAACGACGAACGCCAGGTACGAAATATATATACACACGGTGGCTATTGCAGTCATATAGAAAGTTTTGGATGCTGTTTATATGATTAATTGATTGATTGATTGAAGGTAGCTGAGTCATTGGAAAAAGGCATCATTATGGTTCTCGCAGTATGTATCGATGCCACTTCTCTTCTTCTTCGCTCAATGTGATCTGTTAGTTGACCATTGATGTAGGCCGTTGGCCAGATATGCTCGACTGCGAGTATGGCTCATAATCTGGCCCAGTGTCGGCTTCTAGTCAATGAGGCCGTGAAAGCAGGGGCAAAGGTATAACCTCCCATTTGAGACCTGCCATATTCCTGCAGGAACAGGGCAAGAACCTTCACGGTGATCATGGAATTGCTCACGATTGTGGCCGATGTATGCCGTAATTAGGCATTGTTCCTCCCCGAGGCTTCGGACTACATCGCTTCCTCTGCAGACGAAACTGTGCAGCTCGTACGTTCTGTCAGAGAAAGTGAGTTCGTTCTTGGACTCCAGCAGGAAGCCCGAAAGAACAAATTGCCAATTAATGTTGGCATTCATGAGCCTGGCGAGTTGATCGGCAAAGTAAAGAATACACTCATTTGGATCGATGGTCAAGGAGATATAATCCAACGCTATCAGAAAATCCATTTGTTTGATGTGGCCATCAAAAATTCGCCAGCGTTAACGGAAAGCAGGTACTGGCTAAGTGTTTACAAATTTCGCTGCGTGAACAAAAACTCATGACAGCGTCGGTTTTTGTGTAGGAGCGTTGAGAAGGGCATGCAGATCTTGCCTCCCTTTGCGAGCCCAGTGGGGCGTATTGGGTTGAGCATTTGCTTTGATGTAGGTTCTGCTTGCCGAACACTCTACCTCCCTGTCGTTGGAGTTATTTCTGACGGACATGTCCCGTATCACAGCTTCGCTTTCCCGAAATTGGACTATCACTCCGCCGACAGGGTGCTCAGATTATAACGTACCCCTCGGCCTTCACCATCCCTACAGGCCGTGCTCATTGGGAAATGCTACTTCGGGCTCGAGCTATAGAAACTCAGGCATACGTCATTGCTGCGGCGCAAATTGGACGACATAATGAGAAGAGAGTAAGCTACGGCCGCTCTCTCATCGTGAACCCCTGGGGCGAGATTATCGCTCAGCTGCCGAGTGTGGACGAAATTGACCCTCAATCAATATCACCCGCCATTGTAACGGCAGACATCGATATTGACTACATAGACAAAGTGCGGACTCAAATTCCCCTACTCCGCAGAACAGATATATATCCTGAAGTATAACATGGTTTTTGCACTGGCAAGTTAGTCATCGTCATTGAAGCTGGATCAAGTTGGTATATAGTTCTCTGCCATTTGTTTGCCAGAATGTGAATATATTGTGTTCAGGTTTGATGCGAGTATATACTGCGAAACAGACGGTACGCCAGGGAGGACATGAAGTCAGTTGGCGAAAATAACTTGCATGGAAAGAAAAAGCATCATGTTCAGTGGCGAAACATCACGCGCTCGGCTGGGCCATGTCGATACATGGATGCTGGAAAAAGTTTGTGGGATATGTACAGGCCTGCGTCTATAGAGGATCAATTCGAGATAGTCTTAGCCGTTTCCGGGTCCTCTAGAATACCCTCTTTTTCAAGCCTTCTCCTTGCCTCCTCGAGAGCCCAGGTTTGTATGCTATAGCCAGTCAGTCAGAAATATTCAGTATCTAGCAACGGTACCAACATGAGAGAGCATTATGTCTGCATTAAAGTGGTGCGGTATGGTGCATGCCCGGCGCACCAGGAAATTCCAGGGGAGGCAGAGGCAATGAATGCCGGAAGAACATACGAAGTATCGGGCTTGAAGGTGTATGCGACACCGGTAGCGATCAATGAACCCCAGACGCCGTATATGAAAAGGCCTTCCCAG
>AZGZ01000002.1:1040406-1051323 GCA_001636715.1 Ascosphaera apis ARSEF 7405 | reverse complement strand
AAGAAACAACAAAACCAGGTCCTCTGAAGTTGAAGCTTCCAAGAGATTATGAACACAACTGTGAATCAACTGAGAGTGCTTTGAGCAGGCCAATGGGTGAGTCCTGTAATGAACATATACACAGTGGACCACTGTCCCATAACGCATCACACAAACAAAGAAGTCGTAAATCATTCGGGTAATCCAACATTGGTCGCGTCAGAGTCCCCTTGCAAAATGCAAGAAAGTTCAAGGCCGCTATATTGAGACCAAAAGCGTTCCAAGGGCGAGCAAAATCAAGACTGGGATACCGACTGTCTCTTGGGAGCTGCCAGAATCTGGTGTGGCTTTCGGTAGTACCTGTGTCCGTGTCGGTTTCCATCCCTTCGTAGAGGTACAGCTGTCTCCTCCACAGCCATAATCATTGGGACAACAACCACCACCGGCATCCCCAGAGCAGCCGTACCAGCCTTCAGCACAGTGCCCTTGCACGGCTAATGTAGGAGCAACGTAGATAGTTGCGGGCTCCTCTGTAGTACTGGTGGTAGGAGGTGCAGGACATGAAGTCGGGTTACACTCTCTATCCACACGGCAACAGCCCCCATAATATTGCGCGGCGCAAGAGTAATAGCCCGTTGGGCAGTAATTAGTAGGTGTCGGTGCTATGACTACTGCTCCGCCATTATTCGATGTTAGACGCTCAGCTGGGACAATGGCGGGGGTGTGCAGTGTCGTCGGTGCAGGCTCTTGGTAAACAGTTGTTGTAGATATGTATAAACCTGTTTTCAATATTATTAGTATTCAATTTATTCTATGCATAAACCGACGACACATACAGCCTTCGCTAACACACTCATAGCCCGGTATACAACAACCACCACCATAATTGCCCGCACAGTTATTGTAACCCCAGGGGCATGTATCGAGTGAACCGCTTGCACATTGATTATCGCCTGAGCAGCATCCCACATCGCCAAGTCCAGTATCGGTGACCAATTGACAAGTATCCCCATTGCCACAGCATCTATCTGGTCTTCCTATATTATTGCAGGGCGAAGAATTGGCGGGACACCTGTAATCCCGCTTGGAAAGAAGCTGTCGATTGTTGGTGAAAAGTAAGCTGCGTTTGAATGAGAACTGTCCGGGTTCCTCGACGAAATGAATTGGAAATGCTGGGGTCAACGATATCGTCGAATTGCCTGCTTCAGGGATATCCTGGCGTGTTTCGCTATGACGGCGAGTCATATTGGAATACGGCGCTCCTCCTTCTAAATCCCAATACGACAACCAAAATTTTTCGCCGGGATCAGTTGACATCTTTTTGACACCGACTGGTGCTCGTTGAGACAATAATTTCATGACTGCCTCCTCATGTTGAACTCGACGATTCAGGGGCATTGAAGCGTTCAATGAGCTAGAGCTCAATTGACTCGCCTCTACCACTGCGCTCAAACATACTAGAACGCCTGACACCGAAAGAAGCATGATGTGTGTGAGATTGATGCTTCAGTCACCTCCAGACGAGCTTCTCAGTATTGATAACGCAACGTAGCGCAGAAAACCCTCGCAAAGGACGCCCATCATGATTCTAACAGAGTGGGTGCGCCTCCTAATTTAATTCCAATGAAAATCTGTAGATTCCCGCCACTTTGATAGAATGTTTACAGTCCATGTTGACGATGACCGCATAACGCCCGTGTCTGCCAACTAAAAGATGGAGAATGGGAGTTTACCGGCCAGTCAGCCAATGATAAATGTCGGTGTACTTGTGTGGGACTGGAGGCGCCCTTTTGCCATGAATGTTGGCAGGAAGCTGAGAATTCTAGCATCGGCTTGCCGCATACAGGTGGGAACGCTTTCGAGTTGCAAGCAGGACAACTGTTGGAACAGGCGAGATCTAAGTTGCCGAGCTGCCGAGGCGGCCAGACGCACCAGACGAGAATCCTTGTATGTATGTGTTCGCTTTTGGAGGGGTAGGCGTGTGATAAGAGTAGGCTCCGAATGAGGGAGGGAAGACGACGGGTGTCAAAATTCTCAAATTGGTATCCAACGCAATGGAGGCCGATGTGAGTGGGCAGCATTGGCAAAGAACATTGATACTAAAGCAGGTCATGACAACAAAAGACGTAAGATACAAGACAAATTGACCGTGAAATTTTGTGCTATGAGCGAGGAAGTGCACAAAAATGTGTGACAAAAATTTGGCGGCAACAACAGATAAGAACGACTTCTCAGGAAAATAAAACATGAAATGAGCACTAAGCCATAGAACCTATTCGGAGACATGTATGTTTCAAGCATCGTGAGAAGAAGCATCCTCCTTCTCATCTGCAGGTTCTTCAGTATGTTCTTCGTCCTTTTCCAAGGTTTCGTCGTGGTTATCGGGTTCAGTCTCCTTCTCGGGCTCAGGTCCGTCGGTCTTCTCCTCTGAAGGAGCAGACTCTTCCTCAACGTGATCTCCTGGGGGTGTTTGAGGAGGAGGAGGAGTAGGACCCTCCTCATCAGAAGCGGGTGGCGGATTGGCAGTCGCATTAAGCTCTTCCTTTCTTGCGTTCTCGAGTTCCCATGCTTCCCTCCTATTCTGTTCATCCTTGAGTTTCCTCATGCGTTCAGTCTCATCAATGCCACCGCTCTTTTTCAGTTTGCCCTCCTGGACAAAGGAGCCAAGTTCCTTCTGGAATTTACCAACGCGACGATCCTCAAGCTCCTTCTGGCGAGCCTTCTCAGCACGCTCAATGGCATCCAACCTATTCTGATGATTTGGCTGCAGCGCCTTCACTTCGCCAAGCACAGAATCCTTGACCTTGGCAAGATCAGTGACATGATCGGAGAGCATACCACGCGAAAGACTACGTGTCCCAATGCTGTTGTTTGCTTGGTTGTTTTGTTGTTTCGTAGCCTGTTCCACCAAGGCGAAAGTTTGAGAGGCTTTCTCCAGGTCATCCTCCAAATCAACAGCAAGGTCCTCCTGCATTGTGAGCTGGTCACGCTCCTCACACACCATCTGTAATTCTTTCTCCCAGATCTTCGTCCAAACAGGCTTCTCTTTCTTCAAGAAATCTTGCATCTTCTTCAATTCCTTCGTCACAGCGACGATATCCCGACCAACCGCCTCCAGTTGTCTAGGTAAGGGGCGCACACCTCGCGTAACAACATCTTTCCGGAGATCTTCAACAAGGTCTTGTAGATCGTCAACACGTTTGACAAGTTTCTCAGACTCGTCCGAGAGCGTCTTTTTACCGGCGTTGATATGTGCGCGGCCAGCATCACCTTCATACACTGGTGTTGTAGTGTCGGCAGCAACGCTTTTGACGCCCTCTGCTTTCTTACGAATCACCGTCATCGAATTGGATATGTCAGAGGTGAATGCGGTGTAGATTTGACGTAGAACCGCAAGATCACGACGAACTGAGCGAATCTCGGCAACCTCATCTGGGCCAGCAGATGTGGTGGCTGGTCGCGATTCATCAGTGAGAATAGACGTCTTGTTGGTTGGGAGGTTGTCCTCTCTGGGAAGAGGCACAGCAAGACGAGCAATCTCCTTGGAGGTGGCCTGCTGATGGTCGTTCATTTGTTGGATTGTCGAGCTCTGGGTCTCTATGAGACTTTGAACACCTTTCAACAACGATTTCACACCTTTTACTTGCTCATCGAAATGTTTCTTGACTTCATCAAGTGGCTCAACGTTGAGTACAAGGACTGAACGGTCCCTGACATCAGACAAATCCTCAAGTTCATGCCTAATTCCCGAAGCTGGATCCTGTATATAGATTTCTGGAAGATCCGCCCCATTGTCATGGGTGTTCCAAGCGAACTTTTCGATAAAAGCCAATTGTAATCTCCCGATAGTCAGACCCGTATAGCCCTCTGGCAGAACGTACTTTTTTATTTTCGATTTATATTGCAGGAAGAGAGTGAGCTCCTTGTTTTGGGAAGGCGGTTCTGGGGTGTAACGATGCGTCCTCATGGGAAGCGTAGGCTCAGCTTCACCCTTCACTCTTGGTGTAGTGAACGAGTTGTCCATGTATTCTTCCTGGGGGCTCACTGGATAAGGTCTTCTTTGGTCCGCCGCCGCCGCCATCGCAGCGGCTGCAGCAGCGGCACCAGAGTCACGCCCGACGCTGTCAGAGTGGTGCAATCTATCTGCGGAAGGGTGTTGCGAGATGGTATCACCAGAAGGCCTCACCCGTGGCACAGCACGATTCATGCGCGAATCGCCATTGCCAGACTGATCCTGATCCCGCTTATTTGGATCCGTGGCAGCTTTCTGTCTGGCTAGGTAAGAGCCACGAAGACGAACGGCGTTCATTGACTCGCGAACCTCACGGCCGCGGACAGGAAGTGGAGGCTGCTGTGAAGTGGGTAGCACAGGCATGCCACTTGGCGGAGTTCCCAGCTGCTTTTGAATCTGATAAGCCGAGAAACGACGGGAGGCACGACGTTCTAGCTCGCCAGATCTCTGTAGGAGACCAATGGCATCGTTCTGTTTGGATGGTGCAGGTGGAGGGGGTGGAGGAAGATGAGGGAAGTTCTGAGGTGAGTATCGGGTGGAACGGCCATCTGGCGCATGAGCTGGCGCCGGGAGGGAAGCAGAGGAGATATTTTGCATGGATGACTGAGGGCTGCCAGCACCGACACGGGGCACATCACGCATGGAGGCCTCCCTTTCCGCAAAACTGCCACCATGGCGCTCACCAGAGGTACTTTGGCGGATGACACCAGACTCAGGAAAGTTGTTAGCCAGCATGCCTGGTTCGGGAGAAGTAGCAGGAGGAGACTGGGCCATGAAAGCGACGGGGTCGTCAGGGACAGGGTGAGGGGCAGCATTGTCAGCATTCTCAGCGCTGCCAGAGCTTTCGCGACGAGGAGGCAGATTTTTTGGATTTCTTAATTGCTGCTGCCTGGATCGAAGTCTTGCCTGCTTTGTTTTCAGGCCTTCTAGCAACTTGATGATGATGTCCCGAATGCTGGGCAGATACTTCTCGAGGCTCTCAGGCAAAGCGTCTTGACTCAAAGTATCTTCAAGGATGGTGCGCAGCATATCAGGGACAGGGCCCAAGTCGGACGTGTTGACGCCAATGGATTGAAAAGCACGACAAGCGAGGTTGAACTCGTAGCCCAGTCTGACATAGACATCAGAGACATCAGTCTCGGAGGCTGACTGGCGGGACCATTTAGTTAAGGTCTCAAGGAGCTCCTTTGTAGCGACCAAAAGTTGGCTAACGCTCTTTTCGATCTGCGACATTGGCCTGTCATTGTGAGGCTATTTTGGAGAGCGAGGAGGGAATGTTAGCAAAAAAATGTTGCACTACTCAACGCAGGGAAAAGCACAAGCAGAGCAAAGCGAAGCAAAGCAAGGCAAGGCAACGCAGATCAACGTAGTGCAGCACAGTACAGAGGAGAAGCGCACATACCAAGTTTCTGGCGTGAGACGAGCGAGCGGAGCCGGACGAGGCTCTAGCAGCAAGAGAGGCAACATTGCCGTCGGACATGATTTGATATAGCGAGATGTGAAGGAGAAGTTGATGGTAGGAGTAGCAGTGGCAGTGGCAGTAGGGTCCGAGGCAGTGATGGTGGTGATGGTGAGACTGGCTTGCTTGGAGGAGAGATGACAGTTGGGTTGGTTGATATATGGCGGTTTGGTGGTGGTGCGGTCCGCTTTCACACTTGGCCGGCTGAATGAATGGAGAGAGTCACTTGTCTTGCGGCCCGATGCATGAGGGTGTGAGAGGGGATATCCTCTTATTTCGGATTGTTTTCTTCCTCGCGCACCCTCTTAGTCTCTTCACTTCACCTTTCCTGTGTCTGTCTTGATATTGATATTGATATTGTTCTTGTTCTTGTTGTGTCTCTCTTTGATGGTGAGATGATATGATATGATATGGATGATAAGATATAAGACGTGAGATGTCGTTGGCTGTAAATTACGGTACAAAACAATACGTTACGTTACGTTACTGTATAATACAGAACATTACATTACAATACAATACAATACCTCTCTCGTTGTCATCCTCTCTCCCATATGTCTCAACCTCATCAACCTCAACCTCACCTCATCATCCATAACCATAACAACCACGACAACCACAACCACCACTCCTATCAGCATCTCACCACCTGCCTCTTCTACTCTTCCCCTCTTCTCACTTATGAGAGACTGTGAGAGTCACAGACACTGTCTGTAAAGAAGAAGAGAAGAGAAGGAAAGGAAGAGAAAGAGAGAGAGAGAGAGAGAGAGAGTGACAGAGAGAGACAAGAGCGTGTTAAAGAGAAGATAGAGACAAGAGAACAGAGACAAGATACCCCCCCGCTATGACCCCGTCTTCTACCTCTGCTGCCATGGCCAATCCAAACCAGCAACCACCCACTGCGGCTTCTGCTGCTGCTGCTGCTACTGCTTCCCCTTCCCCTACTCCTACTCCTGCTCCCACTGCCGTCGCATCCTCCAGCTCTCCCTCCTCAGGAAAAGCTTCCATGAGGTCCACTCCTGTCCTTCGCTCTACCGACCCTCGTCGCCAGTCAGGAAGCCCCTCCGACCCTGCTCAGAGGTCTGTCTTCACCTTCTTCCCTCTGCCTTTTGACTCCTTATCTGTCTGTTCCCTTGCGCTGCTTGGCCGTTATTGTCGCAATGGCCATAGAGAGTCGTCTTGTGATTGTGGTTGGCTCTTAACTATGAATTGTTGTCGTGCTGCGCTGCGCTCTGCCTCTGTCTTGTTTTGCTTTGCTTTGTTTTGCTCACCCTGAAATTGGCGCATCCCATTTCCCTTTCCCCCCCTTTTCTTCTCACTCATTCTATTAGCCTTTCTTTTACTGACATGTGCTGCATCGCATCAGGCGCAACAACAACTCCCCCAAGGCTTGGTCGCAAAACCTCAATCCCATCACTCAGAAACCAACTTACCCGGCCGCTGCTCCTCACCGAAGGAATCCTGTCTCGCCCAGACCTGTTCACTCTCCTTCTTCTGCCTCCTCCGAGTCCAATACCCCGGACATGCATGCCAACGACCGTTTGCTGTTCCTTTTCGCAGCCTGCATTGTACGTGCTATCCTAGTTTACTCTCCATTATAGCCCACTGACACATGCTACAGGGCTTGCAAGCGACTGTCACCACCTCAAATGGCGACAAATTCCAGGGCATCTTTGCTGGCGTCAACAGAGAACAAAACCGTTCTCACGTCATGTTGAAAATGACGCGCAATGTTACCGTCCCACAGAACCAAGCTGCCAACCGCCTCAGTGACGTCGCAAGCCCCTTTTTGGGCAATGCTCCTGATCACGCCATGAGCTTCGATTTCCAGGACGTCGTTGATGTTAACGTCCCCAATGTCACTTCTATCCCCGCCAATCCCCAGAAGACCAAGAAAGGTAAGCTTCACCAAGCACTCAACCAATTGCTAATCATTGTCGCGTCGCTAAGTGTTATCGCCGTCCAGCCGCCCCCGAATTCAAAACCGATACCGATATCTCTGGACATCAGGAGATCCGCGAAAAGCCTCTTCAACGCTGGGAGCCGGAACCTGGCGATTCTGCCAACCTCTCGCTTGAGAGTGCCGGTAGCACAAGTGGATGGGATCAGTTTGCTGCTAATGAGCGCTTGTTCGGCGCAAAGTCAACCTGGGACGAAAACCTATACACCACCAGAATTGACCGTTCTGCTCCATCCTACAATCGCAAAGCTGCTGAAGCACTTCGTATCGCGCGCGAAATCGAGTCTGGCGATGTTTCAAACCCCCACATGCGCGAGGAGCGTGGATTGAACGTCGAGCAGGACTTTGACGAAGAGGCGAGATACAGTGGTGTTCAAAGATCTGCGGATACTTCACAGCCTAAGCCCAAGACAGATGGCTTTGCCGCACTTCGCTCTGGTGGGCCTGGTAAATATACAGCCCCCGCCAGACGCGCTCCAACGGGCACTCCTACTGTTCCTGGCGCTCCTGTCGACCCAGCTATCATCTCTGCTACTATGGCGAAGCCTGAAGGCAGTCTCAAACCGAAGCAAGAGAAACCTGTTGTTCCAGTGGTCCCTACAAAAACCCCGACTCCTGTCCCGGCTATCCCTGAAGTTTCTACTTCACAGCCGGCAAAGTCAAAGTCTGCTACAAAACAACCGGCTACTACTGTAACGTCTCCTGCTGTCAAACCCACGGACGCTCCAACTCCCACAACCATTCCGAGCGCTTCAAAGACGGTTCCTCAAACCACTACCGACGCTACTTCGAAACCTGCGAACCCTGTATCTTCTCGCGTCGAAAGCGAAGTCCTCGAGAACTTCAGGAAGTTTGCTAATAACGAGAAGCTAAAGGTGCAGGAACGTCGTCGAAATTTGGTTTCTCACGATCGCACGATCAGGTTGAACGAACTCATGAAATTCTCACAAAACTTCAAGCTAGGCACACCGGTCCCTGATGACTTGGTTCCTATCCTTGCTAAGGACCCCAGCAAACAAGAGGCTATCATTGAGAAGGCGCGTCGGCAGTATGAGGAAAAGAAGAACAACATTGCTGCGAAATCAAATGCAAGCACCAATGCTGCCACCAACACCGCCGCCGCCGCCGCCGCTGCTGCTGTTAAGTCTCCTGCATCTTCGACCACTAGTGCAGTTCCTACTACTGCAAATACAGCTGCACCGACTGCTCCCCCTATCTCTGCTGCGGCCACACCTGCTAACCTTGCTCCTGCTAACCCCACCGCCGAACCCAGAACACCCATTCGGCCTGCGTCCGGTAAATACGATAACAACTTTGGAGGTCCATATGGAGGACCTACTGACCGCCCTGCCTTTGGTCGTGGCCGCGGGTACGCCCCCGCCGGTCCGCACGCTGGCAGTCGTCCCATGTCATATCAGCCAGCCCACTCTTCTCGTCCTGCTTCTGGCCATCTAAGTCACCGTTTAGCCAATATACAGGCTGAGATGCATCAACAACGCAAGGTTGGTGGACCCGGACCCTATAATCATCATAATAATCATAACCATAATCACAACCATAACCATAATCATCACCATCATCATCACTCTTTCTCTCATTACCGTCACCACGGTCATCAGAGTCAGAGTCAGAATCAGCATCAATATCAATATTCTCGTCCCCATGGCCCCCACAATCCACATTTCCAGGACACCTTCCCCAAATCTGCCCCTCCTTCAGGACCCATGACTGACTCTTCTCGATATCCAAAGCCAAACGTCACTTCTCCTCCATCACAGAATGCTCAGGGGCCGAAGTTTAATGTCCGAGCAATGGAGTTCAAACCTAATCCAGCAGCCAATACGTTTACCCCTGGAAATACTTCGCCTGCGCTTCCAGTGCCTGCTCCAATCCAGCCTGCGGCTCATCGCCCCGCACCTATCCGACCGCCCACTGCTGCCTCTTTCTGGGGCAATAAGAAGCCGGTGCCCCCTGCACAGCGTCCATCCATCAGTGATCACTTCAATTCTCTTGAGCGCCTCAAGACAGAGGTGACAACTAACACAACTAAGGACACAGGAGCACGAGGAGGATTCCCCCCTGCGTACCGTACTCCACCTACCTGGGAAACCGCTGCAGCTAATGAAGATAAAACCTATAAGGATATGTTCAAGGCCACCGCGATACCTAATCCGCGCTCATCGGCACCGACACACCCTCTCTCACATCAACATCATGTGTCCTACAATGTGCAGCCAGGTACTCCTGTTGCCCCCGCTAACATGCCCGTTGCTGGTCCTCCTCATCTTGGTCCTGCGCCACATCATCCTGGAGTTGTACCATTTGACGATCATCATGCTCGCATGCAGCAGATGCCTCCATCCAATGGAATATATCAATCTCCCCGACTACAGCAAGCACCTATGGCATACCAATCACCGGTCAGTGGGCCACCGGCGCAACTGGCATACGGTTCCCCGATGCCTGGATTCTACAACCAGCCAGGACCGGTCAGGTATCCAGGTGGTGCTCAGTTCCCTGGGCCACAACATCCCATGAACCCTGCTCCTATCGCAATGCAGCCGCCAACGAGTGGGCCATACATGTCGATGCCACAACCTCTACCTCCTTATAACCCCCAACTTGGTATGTACGCACCAAGTCCAGGCAATGCGTATGTGCCTCCCGGTGGACCTCCTCCAGCATCACCGGTGGTATTCCCGAGTCCCAATCGGTCTGCACCGATGATGATTCATCAGGGTTCACAGCAGGGGGTTCCTCCCCAACCGGGCATGTTCATGCCTCACCCTCAATCGCCGTTCCCAGCACAAGCTACACCGCATAGTGAGTATTATAGCCTACCATTGATAGCCTTCATTGGACGTTCTCCACGTTATTCGGTACCAGGTATTAATGGCACCTCCTTTTGACAACAGTTCCCCCTGGCCCCGGCCGTCCTTCCTACCCACAGAATCCCCAAGTGCCGCATTATCCCTCTAGCCCTCATCAGTCTCATCACCCGCAGCATCATAACCAGCATCGTAATTACAACCATGGCTATGGCGGCCACAACAACAACCATAATGGTTATCATGGTCCACCATCTGGCCCTGGTCCACACCCCGCCATGCCTGTTTCAACTGGACCTCCAATGCAAGGGCAGGCTCCTCCTCAGGCTAACACCGCCCCTGCTCAAGCCGTTGCTTCAAACCCAGGCAGTGAGGAAGGCAAATGAGCATAGACATGGGAAAATAGATATCAGAAATAACAGAACGCTGGGATAACATGCTCAAAAAGACAGATCGTCATCAATCTAACATTAAAACCATTCTTTTTTTCTTCCTCTTTTTATCCTTTATGTACAGCTACTCTACTACTTTCATATAGTAGTGCCTTATTCTTTATTAGATTAGATAATGCCCTTAATAATAAAGGTACCTTAGTATTACTCTTAATTACCAAGGTAATTTTGTTATTACTTATAGACTATACGTATGAGCTGTATTGTTTGATGTTTTTGTACCATAT
>AZGZ01000002.1:1004105-1016177 GCA_001636715.1 Ascosphaera apis ARSEF 7405 | reverse complement strand
AATACAGATTCTCCTCCTTTGTTCAATCGTCACTCCAGTGTGCAAGGTGTGCGATCAACTCTATATATATCATCGTCACATCTGTGATAAAAGGGTCATCTTGTCCTCATTCCCTTCTAATAAGGAGCAAACCCCCTGCCTCGTCCGCGGAAGCCACCGCCACGATAGGAGCCCCTGGGCGGCATTCCTCCACGACCAAACCCGCGACCACCACGGAAGAACCCACCGCGGCCACGCCCACGGGCAGACATGCCTGGTAGGTTAGTTCTCTTTGGCACGACCTGAATATCGACGTTAGCATATGGAGAAAACAGGCAGCAGGATATATAGAATCGGAATTCTGGGTGCTGCTCACCTTAATATTCCTGCCTCGGAACACACTCTCGTTGAGCACTAAAGCCTGGGCAACGAGACTCGGCTCGCTAAACTCGACGTAGGCGTATCTGCAGTATTCAGTGCCAAAGTCAGTCATTGTTGATTAGATAGATGTCCCAAAGACTTCAGACGACCAGCATGAACTCACCCTTTGGAATGCCCTGTAAACTTATCCAAGAGGATTGTTACTCTATTGATGGAACCGCAACTCTGGAAATGGGCCTGTATCTCTTCAGGTGTTGCGCCGTAGTCGACGTTGCCGACAAACACACTGCGCGCATCGATGTCTTCGCGATCCTCGCGTAGGCTTTCTGACTGTTGGTCAATCGACGCTTGCATTTCGCGCAATCGTACGGCCTCGGATTCCATCTCGGCAACGCGTCGTTTCATAGCTTCGATTTCTTCCTGCGGTGGTTCAAAGATGCTTCGGTTACTCTTTCTTTCCTTTTCTCTTTTGGTTCTTTCTTTTCTTTTCTTTAAAATTTTTGACTTGCGCAGTTTTATATCATGTGCTTTTGATATTTGAAAATATGTACCTCCTCATCACCATGCTTTTCCCCCTTCTCTTCACCAGTGGCAGCATCAACAGCAGCGTCGGCAGCAACAGTAGCGGCGGCATCTGGTGCTGCTGGGGCCGCTGGGGCTTTTGTAAGGTCCTCGACGCCTTCCATGGCAGGGATATCTGCGTTTTCCTGTGCCGACATGTTGTGAATTCGTTGAACAGCAGGCCGTATAACAATCAGATAGACTATGTAGCCTGGTATTTGTTGCGCAAAAAAAATATGCCGTCTGACAAAGAACAAAGTGCGATATCAAGACAGATCGATAGTCGATTGAACGGGGTTTGATCTGTTGACACAAGTTTGAGTATTTCGCTTTAGCAAAAACTTTGCCCGGGATCACTGCCAACGACAAGCCACGGGAAAATAGCCCGAAGGATACCAGCACACCTAGAGTCTGGGAGAAAACAAAAAGCGTTCGTTTCTGCCGAATATAAGCAATTGCAACGTTCAGCGACAAGTTGTATAACAACCGATATCAGGTGTCAATCGTAATGGACGCCAAAGCAAAGAAGCAACGCAGCAAATCTTGCATCTTCCTTTCTTTATCGCCCGCTTGATGGTCTCTGCGGGAGCGAAAGGGAAGATCTCAAAGTGGCGAAAGGCCCAGGCTGATTACCGGAAAGGGAACTAGCGCATATATTCTGACGTGGTCTCTTACTATCTATGGAAAGGCTGTCTCTTGATGTGTATTCAATACGGGTAATATTACATTGACACCGGTAATTACGAATACATCGCTGAAGAACTGTCACTGTGGCTGGTGCCTCATACATACTACCTCCTACTGTGAACCTCGACCGCCATCATACAGAGGAAAGGACACTGATGATTGATGAAGTCACAGTTCAGAAACGGAAACAAATTTGGTTTATGGCTTATATTCATGCATGATCTCGGCAATCGATCTAATCTAATTCTTCTTTTCATCAAGGACTTCCTTGAGGGATGTGATGGCCCGGTCAAGGTCACCTCTCTTCTCGTCTGTGACGCTCACGCCCATGTGACCGAAACGGATATATCTCGAGGCAACTTCCTTATGCAAGCCACCTGCGAAGACAATGTTTCTCTTCAGGAGACCAGGAAGGACATCAGGGGGCGTGAGCCCTTCGGGGAGGACGATGGTCGTCATGCCATGGGCCTGGCACTCGGGCTTGGAAGCAAGCTGGGTAAGACCAAGATCTGCGACAGCCTTCTTGACCTTATCAGACGCAGCAGCATGTTGCTGGATGCGGGCTGGCAAATCAGCTGTGATCTGGTGCAAAGTTGTGTTGAGGGCGTGGACCAATTGGGTTGGGGGCGTTGCGAAGTAAGAGGGCTTGCCGGCCTCATAGTTACGCATGATGGGAAGCCAGTTGGCCAGCGAGCCATAGTAACTCGAGGGAGGAGTGCTGCGGGCCTCGTAACGCTTCAATGCCCGTTCAGACATCATCAAGATACTGAGGCCGGGCGGGCAGCCAATGGCTTTCTGACTGGCGGTGACGACGACGTCGATGTCCCATTCGTCAAAGGCAATCTCCTCACAGCCGACGCTGCACACACCGTCGACAATGACCAAGGTCTCAGGACTGACCTTGCGCACCAAAGCTGCAATTGACTTGATGTCGCTGAGAACGCCGGTGGATGTGTCGACATGTGTGATTGTGACAGCCTTGTATTCCTTCTCCTTCAATGCAGCCTCAACCTGTTCCAATGATGGTCTGTCACCAATTGGCGCCTTAATCTGTGTCGCCTTGACGCCATAAGTCTCGAGACAAGAGGCGAAGGAATCAGCGAAGTAACCGGTGTGCAAAACAAGAGCCTCGTCACCACGCTCAACCAAGTTTGCGGAGACGATGTCCCAGCCAAGGGTACCGCTTCCAGCAATGATGAATCCTTGTGAGTTCGGGTTCGATGTTTGGAAGAGTTTCCTCAAGAGTGTCAAGGATTCGCCGAAGGTCTTCACGAAAGGGCCGCCAACATGAGATTCGCTGCAAAAGAATTAGCATCATGCTGCCGAAGAGACAGAAAAAGAAGGGAAAAAAAAATAGGTTGCCGGTCTTCGGCACTCACGCATAATGGCCCATGGACTGTAAGACCGCATCGTCGAACTCAATGGGTCCAGGAATCAAGAGAGTAGAATGAGCAGCTTGAGAAGACATTTTGACAGAGGAATTGATATCTTTGAGATTGTTGGACTTATGTTGAGAACGAAGAAGATGATTGTTATTTATCGCTGCATCTCCGCTCGGCATATCGCCAATCGCAACTCTCTCGGTCGAAAAGTCAGCGGTATGTGCAAGCGGCGACACTTGTACATGACGCTGTAACTGGCTGAGCCGCGTGCTGGCCGGCCCAGGGCCTGTTCGAGAGGAAGCCATAATTGGCAGACGGCGGATGGCCGAGAATGAGTGGGAAGCCAGGGTTGCAGTAGTCTTGCTGCTGCAGGTGCTATGGTATGCGTGTTATCAAAGGGATCAGAAGACAAATCTGCCTTCTATCGTTCTCGTCTCGATCTCCTTTCTTTCTGATGGTAAGAGTCACTGATTGTTCTGTAAGCTCTTCAAAGTGCTTTCTTCCTGCTTTCCCATTGTGTAGCGCCGGGGCCCCACAACAGGCGGTATCGGCGAGTGCCGACGAACTTAAAGACCATTGGCGAGTTAGCTACAAGAACGATGGTATTGACGGACTGACAAGCTGTTCATTGCGAGTCGAAGCTATAAGCTAGTCTGGCTGAGCATTGGGAGTTTAGGTGAGTGCGAAGTGCAGCGGCAAAGCCAAGAACCTTTGATGATTTCCCTTGAGTAGCCGAGTGCCGGAGTGTAGCCGGCGAAGGAGTACCTGAATGGAAATTCGTGTCAGGGTGCTTCGGGAGAACTTCAGATACCAGTGTTGGCTTCAAGTTTGCTGGGCCAGGCACAAACTGAATATAGTGGCCAGGTACACAATCTCTGAAAAAATCAGAATGGACGACGGTGTGGACACAGACAGTATAGGATAACTTTTCCCAATGACCCGTTGCTGGTTTGACGGTACGACCCAACAAGGAGGAAGGACTGAAGGACTCATAAGGTGTCGACAATAGCCCAAGAACGAAAGGGGAAAAAAAAGAAGTTGACATTGTCAGAGATGCGAAGCAAAGCAGAGATGCAATAGGATGCGTATGGGTGACAAGATAACGAACGAAGACGGTTGTTTAGGCCAGGAGAAGAATCAAAATGGAGGAAAGAAACCCCCTACAGGGGGAGATGAGATGGTAGACAGAGACAATGCGACATTAATACATTCAAACAATCGGACTCAGGCATGACGATGAAATTTGTTTATGTTTCAATTTCCCCTTTTCTTAAGGCTAGCAAAGCACGTACATCTGTGACGTATTGCATGGCCTCGAGAATTGGGATGAGATTCAGGAGGTCATTATCAGTCGGATCACTAATCCAACCTTGGATAGGAATGGCGTTATCTAGGCAACAACAGATTAGAAAGAATGACATGAATGTTTGAAGCGAAATCAAGCTCACCTTCATGGAATATGTAGCTCATGGGACTATTGTCCAGAATCATGACTTTGCTTAGATCGGGCTCGACGCTGCTAAGATCTTTGATATACGCTCCTTGGCGAAATGTACAGTGCTGCCGGTAATATCGACTATGGAAGTATTTTCTCTCTTGTTCCAGCCAGTCAATTCGGGGTCTGCATACTCCTGGACACTGGCTGTAAAGACCACGAGTTTATACCACTTGCAGACCTTGCGCAGGAAGTCATCGCAGTGGGGTCGTTTGTGAACATAATATAGAATTGGATGTTGTGGGCCCAACGTCATTGGAGCCCCATGCGGCACTGTAGGTGAAGCGGCAACGGGATTTGTCAGGCGGACCTCAACCATGTGGCCGCTGGACATCCGTCCCCCCTTGGCTAAGGAGTGAATTAGGGTCTCGTCCAGATCAAGAATAAGCGTCTTTTTTGGCACGGCGGTGTCGTGGACCCCGTACGAGGGCTGTCTGTATGGGATAAGGGGGCGAGGAGGCACTGGATAAGAGTGCGGGTATTTTGTGATCTTGTGTCTCGATGAGGACATTGGGGATTTCAGCATATCTGCGGTTGAGAGATCCACAATGTTTGAATTATTTCGAGAATCGCCCGCGTCTTCTTCATGTTGCCTCCGTTGCCGCTGACGTCGCCGAGTTCCTTCGTCGTTCAATTCGATGCGTATTGAGCGCCTTGGTTGGGCGGCGGAAGGGGACAAACGGTCGAGGTCTAGGCCTGATGTTTTTCTGGATGATGATGATGACGACGATGACGGGCGTGAAGTGTCTATAGAACAGGTTGGGCTTGGTGGAACATCTGAATCCGAGGCGCATGACGAGAAAGAGCCGCGTGAACGGGGTTTATCCAGGCTGGTGCCGTCATCAGGCAGCTTCATTGATCGAGATGACTTTTTATTTAGGAATGGCGTTTTCAACAAGGGAGGCTTTTGCGACGGGGAGTGTTTGACATCGCGATTTGCGTGAGCGGGAGAAGAAAAGGCGGGTTTCCTTCGCAATTTGCGAAACGGTGCCAGAGGAGAGTAGCCGTGATGCTCTTCGTAGAATGCGCGCAGCAAATAAAATGCAGGGGCAGTCAAAATAGACAACAAAGCTGTGATAGCTCCGGCGATTGCGTTGAACAGAGCTTGCGCAAAGGAGTGTACGTGATTGCATAAGGCGTGAAAGAACTTTGGAGAGCTTATCGACGCCGCGATTTGTTGATCAGGGTACAGGGCGGAGGCATCAGTTGTACTTTTCATGTCACGCTCCCGGGAAGAATGCGATGGCTCATCGCATGAGCAGCAGTCCACTGAAGAAGCAGAGGAAGGGGAACTGTTGCTACGACCCTTGACACCAACACCGTCGCCATTATCCTTGGTGTTGTCGTTATCAACGGTAGCGGCGGCGGCAGTTGAAGTTGACGAGGGCGAGGGCGAGGGAGGGTCGTTCTCGTCATTGGAGCGGGGTATCAAGCTACCCAAGCTATAGGATCGCGACCCTGGGGCAGAAGAAGCGCGAGCATTAGGGTCTTTATGGCAGATATCAAGGGGCTCCTGAGACCTTGAGCGTGGACGTGATGGGCCACTTGCACTTCGTCCACTGATGACACGGGCTGATAGGATATTGAGCGAGTTCATAGTCCACAAACCGGACAGAGCCGGGCCAGGAGAGCCCGTAGATGGCGAGGTGAAGGATTATAGATGAAGCAGGTCGAGAGATGAGAAGTGGCCGGGCAAGAAGAGGGCTGGGAGGGGTTATTTGAGGGGTTTGAAAGTGGTAGTCGTTAGTAGTAGTTGTAGTAGTGGTGGTGGTAGTGGGTGGTGGTAGGTGAAGGTGGAAGATAGTAGTAGTCGTGGAGGTGATGGCAGTGACAGTGGTAAAGTAAATTAAATTAACGTCAAACAAAGGGCAAAGCAGTTGTTGACAGCAGAGGGAGTGTATTGTGTATTGTAGCAGCCTATACAATACATAAAATACCGTAAAAACAAAACAATACAAAACAATACCATACAGTAATTACGCACCTCTTACAGTCAGATTTCTGAGTCATTTCATTCTCCGCGGAGTTCTCCATATCTCACACATTACACTACACCACACTACACCACACCTCATCTCATCTCTATGTATGTGATCTTGAATAGTGGGTTGTTTTTTTATTTTTATTTTTATTTTTTTATTTTATCTGTATCTGTTCGCATAGACTATCCAGATCTTCGCGACACTCACTACAGCTTACTTCTGCTATCTAGTTCCTCCTTGTTCATCCTCTCATCGTCTACATCAATACTCTCTGGCATACTCCCTTGCCTCTTCAACAGATACTCGCTCCAATGGCACAGCAACAACCCTCCGTCAACTTGACGCCATGTCTGCGCAGTTTCCTCGACAGTCTCAAGACAACCACTGCTGAGAACAGTGCTGATCAACTAGTCTCGTATGTGTATATATCTCCTTCTTCTCTCTGGTTTCCTGCACCGCTGACTCTCTTCCTCTCTCTTTTTCTCTCTCGCGCACAAGTCTACTCAAGCGCCGCCAAATCACACATCCACATGCTATTGCGCTCGCCACCATCTATCTCCTACGAACAGCCGTCACCACATACAGGACTGCTTCCGCCGTCAGGCTACTCGACCGCGTCTCGAGAATTGGTCAGCAGCTATGTGATTCTTTACCCAGAGAGATGATCGTCGGAAACATCGTGAGACGTGTTCTCACCCTTATCAGAGAAGAGTCCGAGGGGGGTAGAAAGGAAGCCCGCAGCAATGAAAGCAATACAGCCTTAACGAATGCAGGCCTCTCCTCTATGATGGAGACCGCTCATCCTAGGACCTCGCGCGCTGCTGTTCACGATGCTGCTTCTGAGAAGGCCCTTGCTGAGGCCTTGGAGAAAACTTCCTTGCGCGGGCCTGGTGTCCCTGCCCAGGCTCCCCCTATCATTTCGATGTTCCATGTTCTTGCTGAAGAGGAGATGACAGCAACCTCGAAAAAGAAGGAGCAAGACCCAGACCATCCCAAAACCGGCGATCTACGAGCAGAGGTTATTGATGGCATCAATGAAATCATCGATGAATTGAGTCAGGTCGACGACCAGATCGCTGCCTACGCTCTCGAACATATCCACTCCAACGAAGTCATTCTCACATACAGCGCCTCCCGCACGGTCCAGAGGTTCCTCCTCAAAGCAGCTACGAAACGGCGATTCACTGTCATCCATGCAGAATCATATCCCAACCACCATCTCGATACACACGCATACGCCACTGGCACGCCCGCCCTGGAGACGCAAGCCAACGACATCATGACACCGGAGACCTTCCAGAAGACGTTGGCTGACCACGGCGTCACTGTCATCTTAATCCCTGACTCTGCCGTCTTCGCCCTCATGGCCCGTGTTAACAAGGTCATTCTCGGTACCCACACTGTCCTCGCCAACGGTGGTCTGCTCGCAGCTACAGGTTCGCGCATCATTGCGAATGCCGCCAAGGTCCACAAGACTCCTGTCGTCGTTGTCACGGGTATCTACAAAGTCAGCCCTGTTTATCCCTTCGACCCTGAAACTTTCATCGAATACGGAGACTCGTCGAAAATAATCGGCTATGAAGAGGGTGATTTGATGGAGAGAGTCGAGGTGGAAAATCCTCTACAGGACTATGTCCCACCAGAAGTCATTGATCTATACATCACGAACGTGTAAGTCTTCTAGCTACGCCTCCAATCTCCTTTTTCCAAAATGATCATTCAGAAAGTTTTGCTGACAATATGCCTTAAAGAGGCGGATTCCCTCCATCCTATCTATACCGTATAGTCGGAGACCATTATCGTCAGGAGGATATTGCTTTATAATTGTTGCGGAATATATCCAGATCGTGATGTTGAAGATAGATATGCACTCCACACATGATAATGAGAATCAAAAAAAGTATTTCATCAAAAATTTCTTCATTATGAAATGCGCTCGAAAATGTGAACAAGGACGTGGGCGAGTATCTTTTTGTGGAAAAAAAAGGGGGTGTAACGAAATGATTGATCGAGAAGCTAGTCGAGAGGCGCAAACAGTCGGAAGAAACGCATTGTCTTTGGAGCATCCACCATCGCTGATCAATACACAGTCAAGTGTAGATTCAATCGTGGAGTATAAGAAAGAAGTTCTGCTGTCTTGTGAACAGAAAGGATGCTTTTTATTGTGGAAAACCATGCATTTATCTCAATTGCAAAGGACTCCGCGAGGTGATTTGCAAAAGATTCTCCGACCCAGCGGGTATGCAGTAATGAACTCTCATTTCGTCGACATATGCTATGGCGTTTTCTCTAAGAGCGGGGCTTCTCCTTCTTCTCCTTCCACAAAGCGGAGAGACCGACACCGGAAACCTTGACGACCTTGAAACGGACACCGGGAATATCACCCTTGGCCTTGCCCTTGCGACCGAAACCAGCGAGAAGAACCTCGTCGTTCTCGTCGACGAAGTTAAGACAACCGTCGTTGGGAACTGTAAAAGAAAAGAAAAAGATACACATGTTAGAATTTGTGATGCTGACCCATGCAGAAACAGCCAGGATGAGGCCGATTCAAGTATGCGCGAGTCGAAAAGAACGCGCGGGAGAGGTGTGTGACGCACCAAAAGCAGTGACCTTCTTGCCGTTCTTGATCAACTGGACCTTAACGCACTTGCGAATGGCAGAGTTGGGCTGCTTAGCCTCAACACCGACCTTCTCAAGAACGATACCCTTGGCGTGAGAAGAACCACCGAAAGGAGAGGACTTGTAGGTGGTACCGAGAAGGCGCTTCTTGTAGGTCAAGTCAGCCCAACGACCCTCGCGGCGGTCGTTGGAGAGCTTGCGAGCGGCGTTCAAACCACGGGGCTTGCCTTTACCCATATTGTCGTATTATGGAAATTTCAAAAGATACTGTGAAACGGAATCAAGAAAAGTGTTAGCAGACCGGCTGTTTCCTTCGATGTGACGAGCCTCAAAACGCCGTGCGATCCGCGAAAAATGAAAGCAGTATTTTTGGTGTCCTCGTGCTATCGGTGATGGCGATGGCTAGTCAAAGAACCGCACAGCCTCTCTCTCTCTCTCTCTCTCTCTCGCGCTGTCTGAAAAGAGAAAAACGTCACTTTTCGACAAGACTTCCCCCTCAAAAAAAAAAGCAGGCGGTCGTAACACAGCGTCGAGGCAAACGGCACAGTGCAGATGGGGTAGAGAACGCACCGAAAAAAGGGTATCGCTGGTGGTGGGTTGATATCAGGTCGGGCAGGATCAGGGCGTGTCGATGTCTGCGTCAAAACCTCGATCTTTTGGCGTCGTCTGCACCTCACATTCGTTATTTCCCTTTTGGGCATTATTGGACGGGGTCGCCATTTTCGGTTGTGCACGGCCCGTGGGGGGTGATGTGATTGGGCGATTAAGCGAGTATGACTCAGCTGCATTACTTTATGAACGATGAACTGCATAACTACTGGACATACTGTTATAGGCAACAGAGCATGTCGTTCGAGAGTACAGTCTTAAATCTGCCCTCTCTCTCGCCCCTTTCGGTATTCCCTTTCGTCACTCCTTCGTAGACCTCCTATCGTAGTGACTTTGTCTTATCAAACAAACAGTAACAATCACCACAAGCACTACTCCTATCAATAACCCATCTTCAGCAATGGATTGACTTGATCTTCATCTTTATCTTGATGATGTGATCAACATTGTTTCAGTCTATCATGTCGTTGTCTCCAAAATCGCGGGGTTATAGCGAGATGGCCGACGGTCAGCGTGGGCCAGTGAGTGGTTCGTCCCGCATGGCTCACAGAGCAAGGGCAGCGTCTCCTCAACCACATGCCCCTGCTCTCTTTCAAACAGCTCCATCTCCAACTACTTCTGCCACTTCTGTGGCCGGCGGATTTCACCCTGCTCCATTGCTGCTGTCGGGATCGTCTCATCCGGCTGGGGGCTCCTCGCCACATCATCGCAAGCATAATTCAGTGACACCCTCCGAGATGGTTTCCCCCCTAGGATCTCCTTATCTGCAAGCGACTCGTTTTCCTAGTTCACTTCCTGCTGTTACTGCTGACGAGGAGATTGATTCGGCCGACATTCTTTGGCGAGAGATGCAGAATTCTCTCGCTCAAGTTGAAGTTAGCGCTGCTACAAACGACCCTGTATTCAGCACGTCGCACCTCAAGTCTTTGCAGCAGTTGCGCAACAAACAGCTCGCACTAGCAAAGGCGTGGGCGCGTAGCGAGATTGATGAAGTGGCAGAGAATTTTGGAGATGGCAATGGAAACGGCAATCCCCTTGCTCCAACAGTCTCTGCCAGCGGTGGCAGGGTTCCACCTCAAATGACTCTGCCTGCACAACAAGACATTGGCCGGCGGCGATTGAGCATAGAAGAGGACGTTGCGTCAGCACATGTCTTGGATGAGAAGACAGAAAATGATCTAGCCCTTGCTCGCAAGCGACGAGAGGCCAATGATCGTTACTTTGACCGTGTCAATAGCGGCGTCCTCGATGTGGTTGCAACTTTGGAGGATGTTGCCCTCGCTCTCAGAGCTGTTGAGCGCGAAAGCAACGATATATGGAGCGATAGCGAAGAGTCTGAACCGCACCAGCACCGCGGCGGATGAAGAAAAATTCTGAAGTTACCAGACACAAATTCGTTCAGTTAGTCTGCGTTCTGAGCGCGACAATGCCACAGCGTTCAAGAATGCTCTTTCCCTTGGCAGGACCATCTAAAACAGCACATTACAGGCACAGCACACTGTTGTCGTTGGTTATGTCCAGAAACCAATAGGAAGCATTGTCCCTTGAAATGGGATCAGGGGTTCAAAGCCCCAGGCAGGACTTTTTCTACATCTCAACACTCTACTTTTCCAAGTCCTGTCAAACTCATATGAGACGATTGGGTTGATACTATCTGCGCCGGGGTGGATAGAAGGAACGGCCAGAAGCCGTCGCCGCGGCGGTATGAAGCTTTTTTTTTTTTTTCGACGATGTCAAGGTTTCTCCGTTATGACTATCTCAATACATCATGAGTGCACTGCATGCTATATATGCACACTCTTTTTGCTAAAAAATGGCTTCCGTTACTGTCTCCCACGTAACCGCTGAATAGCATTATAAATGCCGTCCTCGACCTTCCATCTGAGATCCTCCAGTCTGACATGATACAACCAATTTGCAAAGCTCTTTACGTCTTCATTCCATTTCTCCTTTGCGATGTCAGCCAAATTTGGCGGGACCTCTCTGCTTCTAGGAACGTATCCCCTTCGTGCCATGACTGCCGCGTAGACATCCTTCTTCGGCAAGCCACCCTGTTCCCGCAAACTGAACTCTCTGCTCGGCAGGGCAAGGCCGTTGATCGTATCAATCTGCTCGCGCAAAAGCATTCGTTGATACTGCCGTGTAGCATGGTGGTAGTGAAGCGTGCAATATATAGCGGCGGAAGTGGCGACGGCGCCACCAGCCTGTATCAGAGAAAGAAGAAAATAAGTCTAGTTAGATACAAGGGAATTTGACCCAGGTCCGAAAGCCAGCAATAGACGAAATCAAGCATGAGAGACATACAAAACCTCCAACGAAGCCCATATCTTTAGCTTATGATAAAGACTTGTCCTGGACGAGCGTAGGGCGATAAGGA
>AZGZ01000002.1:981335-993426 GCA_001636715.1 Ascosphaera apis ARSEF 7405 | reverse complement strand
CACTTGTGCATACAATCAGTAAAATACACTAACAAGAGTGACTGGAAGTTAGAAAAGAGCAGTCTGCGATATGATACCGTCAGCTACATGATATATATATATATATATATATGTATATATAGTCTTAGTGAAGCTTGATTGAGCTCACCATGGCTGTCGAAGGCAAGTGTCGTCACAACTGATTTGGAAGCTAATTTGACGTGATTATAGCCACAGAGCATCCACAAAATACACTGTAGAAGCTGTCCAAATATCCCCAGATCGCACACTTCAATAGGAGCAGTTGAATGGTAGGGATTGCCTTCGTTGCCTTTACACCAAATTGTAGTGGTCGTGGATGCCGATGACAGTGGTGATGATGACGATGGTGGTGGTGTATCACTGTATATATCGCATATCACATTGCCTGTATCCAACGCTATCGTTGCTGGCGCTTGATGTAGCCGCGTTTAGCGCGCCATTATAACGTATACTGTAGCTGCCGACGACAGTCTTAATATGCCGTGTAGCACCATCAAGATCGATCGAGTGTACTTACTACACTACATACAAGATACAGTATATGAAGGTGACGGTGGTGGTGGCTTTTTTGAATTCGAGGCCTTCTTGTCTGTTTGAGTATATAGATGGTTATCCTGTTGACTTGAATTAAGGAATGCATATGGCGGTCCTGGCAGCAGTCAATTCGTCACCACTTCACTGAGTCTGGTACTTTTGAAGCAACGTCACTTCTTGCTACTACTACCACTAGCATACATATAACAAAGCCCTTGCCATTATATATACAACAAGACCATAACCAACTAGCTGTGATAGACTGTTCATTGCGAACAGCATCATCAGAATGGCTGAGCCTCGTGTACGTCTGACGAGACATCACGGACAGCTCAATTTTGGCACTGAGTGTAAGCTATGATTGTCTTCCCCATCCCACTTGCATCATGCACATGTTGCTAATGATCACCAATGATTAGTACGGCTTCTTTTACATGCTTATGGCGACCCCTCGCCTCACCACTCATTTCCTCAAGAGCCGCTGCCTGAGACTCTGCGATGCCTTGATGAGATTGTGACGGATTTTATCATTGAGACATGCCATTCGGCGGCTCAGTGCGCATCTTATGCTCGCCGCCAAAAGATCAAGGTGGATGATTTCCGCTTTGCCCTGCGCAAAGACCCGGTCAAGTTGGGTCGTGTACAAGAGCTATTCCGTTTAGAACGCGAGCTGAAAGAAGCAAGAAGGGCGTTTGATCAGAACGACGACCGTGTTGGGGGCCCTGGCAAGAAAGACCTGGCCGAGCTTGCTGACAGTGTGGCGGATGAAGACCCTTCGAAGAAAAAGGGAAAGAAAAAGGCTCCAAAAAGGGGTCTTGATATCGTGGATGAAGAGACGAGTGCTGGAAAGAAGAAGAAACTCAGCAAATGATACCCAATTATTGCTGTAGGATAGGCTGAATTTTGCGGGAACGACGATGCTTGCATTGGAGAATTTTATAGTACTTTTGAAATGGTATAATACAGAGGGCATATGGCAAGCTATTGTTCGACTGTAAAATTGTTTACAACTACCACCACCCTGGATCAAGACTCTACATGGCGACGCGAGTGCGCACCATATTATTCTATTGAAAGGGAAGCGCGAGGTATGCAACATGTATTGAAGGGACGAGAACGAAGAATACAGAATACAGAAAACAGATAAACGCCAATTTCTTTTTCGTCAGAGGACGTGAGGAAGGCACTCCACCAAAACAGGCCGCATAGATGCACAGGCAATATAGCGAGAGAAAGATGGACGAAAAGATTCACGACGGTCGAAACGGTGCAAAACGTGGAAGCACTCATATTTTCATGTCTTCCACTTCCTGATCTTTTCCACAGCTAAAGAAAACCAGTAGGCTTCAGTTTACTCGGCGCGGTCCTGGTTGCGTTGCTGATTGTTTCTTGCAGGGCGACGGTTGTTCTTCTTGTCTCCTTCCGAAGCACCAGTGGCTTCACCACCACCGAGGGTGAGCTGGGCTGTTGCTAATCTGTTCGACAGCTCCATTTGTGTCCGGATAGTGTTAGCAAGATAAGAGACGACGAGAACATCCTGGATATGAGTGTTGCTAGAAAGAGGGAAAAAAAGAGAGAGAGAGAGAGAAACTGTTAGTAAACGTTCGCACTTGAGAGGGGGAAGAGAGGTAGATATGAGCAAAACATACAAGTCAGCTTCAATTTGAGCTGGGTCAACCTTAGGAGCGAGGGCGAGAGTGTTGAGAAGGAACTGGCCGAGGGCAGTGGAAGCGGGAGCCTCCTCGTCCATGACAGCATCGACATACTTCGATACTCTATCGATCATGTCGATAACCTCCTCAATGGACTTCTCCAAGATGCCGATATCAGTGAACAAAGAGGCAGATCTGTCCTCGCTGTCTCTGGCAGCAGCAATCGCCTCTAGACCGCTCTTGTCGGCCTCACCATACCTGATCTCGTAGGGGACGGGAATGAAAGCAGCGCTGTCGGCAGAACGCTCAGCAGTGACACCAACGGGCGCAGAGATGTATGTGCGGGTCTGAATATCCTTCCCGGGCTCGGTAGAGATGGTCAAGTGAACAGCGGGGTGAGGCCATGTGCCCTCGCCCTGGCTGCTGTAGAAGTTCTGGATGAGAGCAGAGAACATGTCCAACTCCGGCGAAGTGGCATACCATCCGACGAGAACCTCTCTCGGATTGGCCTTGAGATGCAAGGCGAGCATCTGCTTCTGGTAATCCATGTCAACCTCGACCTGATCGGCAGCCTCTGTGTGTCCAACAGCGAAGCAGTTGCGAATTTCGATCTCCGTGCCATCCTCCGACCTAGTTCCTAGCAGTGTACCGATAACACGTTTCTGGTCGTCATTTCGGCGAAGCGCATGATCAAGAATAGAGAAGATGGCCTAGAAAGAAAAGCCAGATCAGTCAACAGGCCACCAGAGAATCAACCAGATGGACGGATTTTAAAAGTTACCTGAGGCTGGATAGCAACATTGAGAGGGGCAGTCGAGACATGAGCGCCGGCGCCAACAGGGCCTAGAGGCCTGGCGATGTGAAGGAAGGAGTCTGTGTCGGCCATGGTGTCGGATTGTAGTGTGTGGAGATTTGCGAGGGACAAGCGATTTGCTGCTGTGCTAAAAAAGACTTGAGCTTTCTCACGCGGTATGCGACAAGAGTTCTTTTAAAGATTTTGCGAATAGACACGTCCGGACAGCAGATAATCCCTAAACGCTTCAGCAGGCGGTAGAGATGGAGCGAGGAGGGCCGCAGTGGGTGATGGGAGGAGGGTTGCGGGTGGTAGTGGTAGTGGTAGTAATGGTGATGGTTATGGTGGTGATGGTGGTGGTAGTAGTGGCGGCGGCCGTCAGTATGGAGCAAAGCAGTGTAAAAAAAAAGTCCTGCGAAATTTTGTCTTTTTTTTTTTTATTTTTTTTTTTGTTTTAATTTATTTGATTTTTGAAGAGGGGAGAACAAGGCCGCACCGAACCCCCCGTCTTACCTCTCATATAATTAATACCTTGCCGCAGTGCGTTTATTATTGCGCTGGTAATGTTATATTACAATACGGTATTCACAATACACGCGAATACATTACCATCCGATACATGTATTGATTGATAAGATTGAAATTGCATCTTATCTTATCTTATCATTAACATCTAATCTAATCTGATCTTCAATCTGCAGCTTTTATTTTTATTTTTATTTTTATTTTTTTTTTCTCTATTCTTACCCCTTCATCTTTCAACGTCCTATCTATATCAATAACTCACTCTATTCTCTCCAACCCGTGAGACATCTCACAGCTGTTTTATTTTTCCCAAACAGCAACAAGAAGATTTGCCCTTCAATCATGGCATTTCGAGGGTCTAGAGGTGGGCGTGGTGGTCGAGGTGGCCGAGGCCGCGGTGGAAGAGGCCGTGGCAGAGTAGCAACCTTTGAGGCCTCTCGCATTAGTGATACTACGTTAGTACGCTGAGAATATTTGTTTTAACTACATTTCATATCTAACTTTTTTCTGGTAGAAACGATCAAACTTTGCTAGATCCCACAGAACAGATAGCAGAGGGAGAAGAACAAGAAGAAGACGACCAGGAAGCTCTAGATGATATCTCTAGCAGCGAAAGCGAAGACGAGAGCACCGCTGTTGAGAAGCCTTACGGTACCCTGCTTGGACTGTTCAAGGTTGACGAGCAAGGCCCAGCACGCAAGAGACGGAAGCTTGACTCTGCAAAGGCACATGCTGAACGGGAGACGTCAGATGTGATTTCTAGCAATGATGCTTTCGACCAAGAACACGAGCAGAATGGCACAGAATTCAATGACTTGGAGCAACGCGATGCTTCTGATGATGAAGATGAGGTTGATGGCCATATGAGCGACGACGATGAAGACGAGAACCTTGAGCACAATGGTGGGTTTCTGATAAGTCTGTTCATTATCTTGCTTTGACGACTAATTTTGACCGTTCTTCTCCAGATCGCGATCCTTTTGATAGGCATGTCAATATCCAGGACGATGCTGTATTGGCTCAAACTGTCCAATCTATCACCGAAAATGGCTGGAAGACTTCCAAGACTCTTCTTTCACAAAATCTACGGGCTGTCACTGCATATCCACATAATGCGGAAGAGCCAACAGGCTTGACCGGTGTCTCTTCCTCAAAAGGTCTCATGCTCAAACGAAAGCTTCTGGGATCAGCCGAAAAGCATATCAAACGTCTCAATTCCCTTGAAACCGTACTAGCGCCTCGAATTTTTGATTATCAAGATCTTCTGTTCAACGGCAGGTCAATCTCCAACGCATCGTCATTGAGGGATCTGTACAGTCTCCATGCAATCAATCACGTCATGAAAACTCGTGATCGTGTACTGAAAAATAACTCTCGAGCCCAGAAGGATACGTCTGCAGATCTTGATCTTCGTGATCAGGGCTTCACAAGACCGAAGGTTCTCATTATTGTTCCAACCCGTCAGGCATGTGTGAAGGTTATGGATTCCGTCGCCAAACTATATCCTGCAGATCAGCATGAAAACAAGAAGAGGTTTTTGGACAGTTTTGATGGAGTCGACGACCCTTCGTGGGAGAGAAAACCAGAAGATTACCGTGAATTATTTGGCGGCAACGACGATGACAATTTCAGACTTGGAGTGAAGTTTACGAGAAAAACAATCAAGTACTTCTCGCAATTCTATAATTCAGATATCATCTTAGCGAGCCCATTGGGTCTACGCTTGGCCATGGATAAGGATGACGGCAAGAAGCAGGATCACGATTTCCTATCTTCCATTGAGGTTGCCATTGTTGACCATACGGATGCACTTCTTATGCAAAATTGGGAGCATGTTGAGTACATTTTTGAGCACCTCAATTTACAGCCAAAGGAAGCACACGGTTGTGATTTCAGTCGAGTCCGGTCGTGGTACCTGGATGGAAATGCTAAATATATTCGCCAAACTTTGGTGTTCTCATCGTTCGCTACACCGGAGATCAATTCGCTCTTTTCGACCCATATGCTCAACATTGCCGGCAAAGTCAAGATCACACCAACTTACGATGGCGCGATATCAAGTCTGCCTCTTCCAATTCCTGTCAGGCAGACGTTCACCCGTTTTGATGTGACTTCCCCCGCGAAGGACCCCGACGCGAGATTCAAGTACTTTACCAACGCTGTTCTCCCGTCATTGATCAAACACATATCTGGTTCTGGGCGCAACCCTACCGGCATATTTGTGTTTATACCTTCATATCTTGACTTTGTCCGTGTACGGAATTACTTTGCAACTTCTACACAGACAGAAAATATCTCGTTTGGAGCCATATCTGAGTACACGGCAGTGCCTGACTTTTCGCGAGCACGAAGTCACTTTGCCTCGGGACGACATTCTGTGCTTTTGTACACCGAGCGAGCACACCATTTCAAACGAGCTGTTTTCCGTGGTGTGAAGCGGATAGTCATGTACGGGCTGCCAGAAAACGCAGAATTCTATAAGGAGATCATGGGGTATCTTGCTAGGGATCCAGCGGCTGCAGCTGAGATTGCAGCGGGTCCGGGTGCACGAATCTTGTTCTCCAAGTTCGATGCTCTCAAGGTGGAGAGGACGATTGGAACGGAAAGGATGGCAAAGCTGTTCCGTGAAACCCAATTCACGGTGACTTGAAAGCAGTTGTTCACCCATTATCATAGTCACTTTGCAAATGAAGTCATGTATAAACTTTCCCAACCAACCACTCAATTATCTTGTTTCTCGTACGTCCTGCCATCAAGCAGTGTAAAAAGGGGCAACTCTTCCATCATGTGTATAAATTGCTCATCTTCATTGCTACTCAATTCATGCAGGACGTGAACATCAGAAATCTAATCATGGCTTGAAATTCCAGCGCCAAATCAAAAATAGAGCAAGTTTTGGAACAGTATAAATATGATGGAATATTGTTCAATGTTGTTTAGTTCATACAACACGCTTAACCTATACACAAAGTCAGTATAACATAGGGGAAAAAAGGATAGAACAAACTACAATGCTTACCTCAAAGAAGCGCTTCAACCACCAAACCTGGAACAAGCCCTCGAGGACGACAACGGTCAACTGGAAAAGACTCCACCATTTGACGCGGGAGTTTGTGCTCTCAGCGGTATTTCTATGCATGCGCTCACGGACGATGATATATGCCTGCTCATCCTTCACTTGCTCCAACTCATCAGAAAGACGGTGAACTGTAGGAAGAATTAAATGTTAGCTCCCAATTATATCGATGAAACCAGTAAGGATGAAGTGAACGAACCCTCGACCTCCAGAGGATCCTTCTCTATCTCTGATTCTGGAACATAGACAATGCCGTGAACATTGAAAGAGACCTCCTTGGTGTTTGATGACCATGCCTCATTGCCGAAGCAATATACGTATTTTCCGTCTCGGTCAGCAGTGAAGCTATACTCGTCCGAAGAGACAGAGCTCTTGGAGTACTGTGTAATGCCAGCAGGGTTCTCGACCTGATTAATCATACAACATTAGCAACGTAATAAGCAGACATATCATAATGTGAACGGCCTCAATGAGTTGGAGAGAGGGAGTCGCATACCCAGAAGTTGACATCAAGGTTTCCACTGCCACCAAATTCACGATCACCAGTCTGGAACGTGACGGTCATCTTATCCTCTGTGTGCAGATCCTCGAAGAAGCACTCTCGCGAATGGGCACGTAGCAGTATAGTATGCGCAGAGGTAACGCTCATGAAGGCCAAGATGGCCAACATGAAAGATATAGGAGAGAGCATTTTGGAAGCGGTAGAAGAACGGACGCAGCGATGGTCAGTCAGATGGAGCTCACGATGGCCGCTGGACACCCTCAGCGAGAAGTAGAAGCAGGGGATGGAGGAAGGAGAAGATGGATGAGTGAGGGCGTTGAGTTGCAAAGGATGAAGGATGAAGTGCAATCGCAAGTGCAAGTTGTCTGGAAGCTGAAGAAGGAAGTAAAGACGGTCGGTGGATTGAAACAGTATTCTGACATGCTATACTTCCCCTTTCAGCCACGAAAATCCTCTCTGCACGAAAAGCCCGCAACATCTGTAGATATTTACGACGACGACGACGACGAGAAGCAAAGAAAGAAAGAAAGAAAAGACGAGTAATGAGACAGACTGGAGCTCAATCGTACGCTGTCACTGCGTCCGCTATCCTCGCACTACATCTCAGCAGCAAGACAAATCCCCATTGAGACATGGTTTTTGGTATGTACAGTAGTAGTTGCTTGGGCATTTCCTTAGACACTCCAATCATCCTCCCTCTCTTTCCACGGCGACATCGCATTGTATTCTACCGCGCAAAGTCTGTAATGCAGCATATGCTGGGCCCAATGCTATATGCTTTGTAAACGAATCCAAATCGATGAGAAAATACAGACACATTCATGCATTAGAAGATCCTATTTGCTGGGACCGTTCTCAAGAACCGCGGGTATATGAGTGCGATTGAAATTAGTCGAGCAAGCCTTGGGCGCGCTGCTCTTCAAGCTTCTTGTAGTAGTCGTCGCGGACCTTGATGCGCTGCAAGTGGACTGTAGCAAGTTTGTCAGAAATAGACTAGGTGTTGTAATGGGGTCATGGTCATGTCCTGGGAAAAGAGTTGCACGTACGATTCCACCAGGCATAGCCGAAGACAGTACCGACAGCTGTGATTTCCTGTTAGCATGCCCGCTGATGTAGATAAGACGGCTTGCGCAAACAAGTATCGCAGATTCTCTCATCGATCAATTCGCCGTCAATTTGCCATGAGCGCATTCCTCGATAAACAACATATCGGCAATCGCGCATTTGTGGTGTCCAGCGATCACGAACTGCCGGAGAGAGAGAGCGATGCAAACAGCAAAACATTGTGAAGCACTCTGGACTCACCCATCGAGGCACTAAGATTGCGGACGAAGTGGCGGCGGAGTTTCTGATGAGATTTAGTCATGTTAGTTATCCAGAGATACAAGACAATTGAAGTGTAGTCATCGGGTGAAGGCACGATAATTGCTATGCTTCAACCGCCATTATCGCCAATCCGGGGGCGGACAACAACGTACACCGGTGATAGGAGCAACCATTTTGAATGAGTTGAAGGGGAATGATGTTAAGCAGTGTTATTGGAAGAGAGCGTGAACTTGGATGACCCAATTGAGCGTTTGCCGGCAGTGAGCAGTGAGATGGGACAATAGAGATTGAGTGAGCGCACAGGGAGACTGGGTTGATTTGAGACTCGGATGGTCGGGCTTGTCTGGGACCACCTAACGGGGTACGGAGGATTACAAAAGACATGCAGACCTTAAAGTACTATGAACATATGGGCCCGGAACCAGGATGTAGCTCGAGTGACCCAACTGTAGACCTGACCTGACCCAAGCTGTATAGATTACAGTACATGATACGGTATTATATACAGTATATTACGGTGTATTTACGCTAATCAGTTCGATATCACTTCTAAACTAGTTTCAAACTGCTTCAATTAGGGGCCTTGGTTAGGGGCCTTTAGGGGGTTAGGGTTAGTTTAGGGGCCCGAAGGGCCTTAGGGTAGGTTAGGTTAGGGGGTTAGGGTTAGGGGCCCGAAGGGCCGGTTAGGGTTAGGTTAGGGGTAGGGGCTAGGGGTTATATTTAAGGCCCTTAAGAAGGGACAGTTTTAGTTAGTTCTTGTATTGGTGAGGTATGAGTTGAGATGGCCCTGTATTTTATCACCAGCCCTTACAAATTGCTAGTCACATGACCACATACAAACTGGGTCGGGTCAGGTCAGCTCTTGGGTCAATCGAGCTGTATCCACGCCCGGAACGTGCTCGCACGTGCGGGTCGATGGAGTCCATTAATCAATCAATCATCAAGGGAGTACTGTATCAATTGATTAACCTGCGGGAATATATCCATGATTTGGTAGAACTATAGAATAGAATGCTTTTGTGCAATATCCGTGCCGTTTGCGCAAGAGGGAAATGGAAGGGCGGGAAACAAAAGGAGGAGGTATTCAATAGGGGAGACGGCCTTTTAGGAGTGCTGGGCGAGAGTCTCATGAATGGTGAGGAATCAATCTGCTTTTACTACTGTGTGCGCTTTGCTGGCACATTTGAGGTTTACCGTCGATGTCGACATTGAGGAGCTCAGCCTGCATGGCGTGAAATTCTTGCCGGTGGTTTCTTTGGTTGGACCCTTTGTTGTCTGATTAGGATGTTGCAAGGGGCAGTTGGTTGTGATAAGAAGAGACGGGATATGCTTTCAACTTCAGCGTTTTGTCATCTTCTGATGAACCCCTGAGCATTGCTTCCATGAAGCATACCACTAAGCTTTGTTTGAGGCACTATGTTCCTCGTCCTTGACAGACGAGTGGTCGCTGCTATCCTCGTCCTCGTCGTTGTGTGTCCGATTTCTGTTGCGGAAAGATGACGTAGATACGTTACGGGTCATCTAGATGAGGGTTAGTCAACAAGACATGCAATTGGTGTCAAATTTGCGTCTGTTGCTCGACAATAACTTACCCAGGCTCTAACGCCACCCATCAATCCAAGACTGTAACCAGTGGCAAAATCATTGCCAGTCGCACCACCGTTCGACTGACCGTTACCATTCTCCAGTCTATGCTGGAAGTAGTCTCGAGCTTTGTTCAAACCACGACCCATGTCTGTTGATAACCGTGGGCTGTTGGGACGACTATTCCAGAGAGACCTAAGTTCCTTGCCGAATTCCTGTGTATTGGTCCAATTATTCTTGATTGTGTCTCTTAGCTCCGAAACATGTCGTTTGATCTCCAGTTCATTCTTTTTCAGCCAGGAAACATTGAGCTCTTGTCGTGTGGTGCCTCTTGAGAGCTGGCGAGCAATATATTTGTCGTAGTCACGAACAATGCTATCACATGCACATATCAGCAACTGAGATTCGACCGCAGATGGGTTTATTGAGTAATAGTTGACTTACTGTGTGATGATGCCTGTTGTACTAACACCTTCTGTTCGCTGGGTAACCAAAAATTTGCCCTGCTGCTTAATCGGGGCGTAGATATCGTCACCCTCGGCCGCTCCGTAGGGCAGATCATCGTGTGCAACGTAGTCTATCTCATGCTTGTCCAAAAATTCGGGGGTGACGATCCAAGGGCAGTCAGGAACGACTTCATCCACCCACTTGCAGTGACGCACGGACTCAGCGCGTTCGGCACCACTCAGAACAGTCAGGCCCTTGCGTCTGTGAGTTTCTTTGTCGCCAGTGACGCCGACGATAAGGTAGACGTCAGGGAAGGCCGTCTTGCACTGCTCCAGCTGGCGCATGTGACTGGGGAAAAGAACAATGATCAGTAAAGGAACAAGAACGTAAGACAAGCGTAACAAGCAGGCCATGCATGCATACCCAAGATGGAAGAGATCGAAAACACCGTCCGCATATATCCGCACGGGTCTGCCCGTTGGAGGGGGGTTCGTCTTGTAGCCAACAGGATCAACCATGCCTGCCCTTGGCAGTGGCTTCATATGCTCCGTCTTGGAGATGGGCAATGGGAGATACTCAGATTCCTCATGGTCGTCAGAGGAATGCGAGTCTTCAGCAGCATCTAAATTCTCTGATGTAGTCGAGACGGCACCGTCACTCGATTTGCGTGCCTTTTTCGAGGGAGGGATGGTGGCGTTGGCGTCAGCATTTATGGTATCGGCAGTGATAGGCGCAGGCGAGCTGGCATCATCTTGATCTCTGGCTGTTGTCGACGACGCCGGGGGAACAGATATAGAAGTAGTGGCAGCGTCAGCAATCTCAGCTTCTAGTTGCGCCGCAGCAGAGTCATCACGAGAGTCGTCGGTGCGCTTCCGCTTGCCGGCAGAGAAGGAGGCAGAGCGTGTTTGCGGCATTGGAGAAGCGTTGTGCTGGATCGAGCCAAATGCCAGTGAATCGTGAATCGAGGGAAAGCAGAAGATGGTCTGACAAGCAAAGCCGTAGATTGTTGAGCAGGACTGCAGTAGTATCCCCACGTCTTCGCAGTCGACGAGTGAGTTGGTGGCTTCGGGAGGACTCGATTATGTACGGGCGGTAGATAGGACGGCGCAGGATACGAGATAGTAGAAGCAAGCAGCACAGCACAGCACAGTCGAGCAGTAGACGTGAGCAGTGAGCAGCAAGCAGCAGAAGCAAGAGCACTAATGATACTGAATGGCACGATGAGAGGGAAAAAGGACAGGGCTTCAATGATATTTACTGTACGTATTACATCCAGACCCTTCATTTGTTCATTCTTCTTCCATAGTGATACTTAACATTAATACATAGTTACATTGACCAGTACATCCACATCCACATCCACACCCCAAGCCCGTCCCAACCGGCGGTACGCAGCGGGAGGCTTTCCTCGGGCAAAGGCGCGCTCACTGGACTCATAGTAATTGACTGTACGACACACTATTACGGCCGGCCGACCCTGTCTAGCCCTGAACTGCCCAGCTACACGGCCTGATTCAGGGGCAGGAGCTCCTTTTTCGTCTCTTATCTTCGCTCTCGCAGATGGCGTGAGAGTCTAAAGAGGTATTCGCAAAATCATTCATACATTCGCGTGAGATCCACCACAGTATTCG
>AZGZ01000002.1:924465-941682 GCA_001636715.1 Ascosphaera apis ARSEF 7405 | reverse complement strand
TAGACAGCCTCCCAATCGACTGTGAAATTCGATCTGCAAGACAACGACAATTCCATGAAAGCGACTGGGCAATCTCATCTTGTATATTGCGGTAGTACACTACCACAGGAACTTCCCAAGCAGGATGAGCACTGTGACTTGAAGAGACAACGACCGTTGACATCTTAGATTTAGCATTGGCCGTGCTTAAACATCAACTTCCGTCAACCCAGATGAGGACACCGCCTTTGTCTGTTCTCATCTTCTCAGTTGCTAGAACGTTGAGAGTTTTGTTGAAATAGGCATCGACAACTATCAGATTGGGTCGGATCCACTGGCCTTCCTGTGTGTTTGCAAGTAGACTATAATGCACTCTGCTTCGGCTTTGAGGCACGAGCTGCAACGCCATTTTCTTGGGTCCACTGAAAACAAACTGGTCACAAGCCTCCATCGTGATCGCAAAAGTCAAGTAGTGCATGGAAGGGTTCTCAAAAGTATACGTGAGATGCACCAGCGATTGGACGTCTTTTGATTGACTTGCACTAGCAAGTACCCGAGGCTCACCCAGTGGGATGAAGAAACGAGGCATAGCTAGTGTTGAGGTAGTCAGGATAGAAGTGTCACCAATTGGATCACCTCGCCGACGCCATCGGATATCCAGAGCGAGATCCAAACAAGTAGTTCTGCGATCATCAAAAGCCAGGCGTTGAATCACAATGTCAAATTCTGAAACCTTCAGTTCTTCGGGATGAATCTCGTTCCTGTAGGGACCTTGAACTATCCGTTCAGGTCCAATGTTGCATATACACCCATTAGCTGTTCCAAGCTGATGTACTGAAACCTCATCGATAATCAAAGGCTCTCGCGCAAATGATACCATTTTGACATTAAGACACCATCGTTGCCGCAAGCCTCTTTGGGTCGAAGACTGGTCATTCCCACCATCCAATTTTGTGTCGTCCCATGAGAAGAACGATGGCCAGGGTGTCTCATCCAGACGGGCCATGAGTTCGTAATTGGCCTCAAATGGCCTAGCAAGAGAAAGTTCAATTTTGCAGGTTGTGAAAATGAGCGTCTCAGGGTCTGATTCTAAATAGTAAAATGCAGCAATCTCAATTTCATGGTCTGCTGCATCAATAGTGTTTGTTAATAGCACACTGTATGTTCGTATATCCCCGGGCTGTACAAGACCAATTGGCTGGCGGCAGGCAGCAGGTTTTGATGTGTCGGCAGCCTGAGTGTCCAAAATTTCCTTCTGAGTTGCTGGTTCATCCCCCGGGTTAGATAACCAGCAAGCCTCAATCGATGTCTCGGAGGCGCCCAGTAGTCGGAGCTCTAGCGTGATGTCGGCGGCACTTTCCTCAGCATTTTCAACAACTATCTGCAACTTGACCTGCTCATCTGTATAGTAGTACTTTCGAAGTGCAGGAGTTGTGAGTCGAACTTTCGGTGGCTTTGGCAGAATACGGACCATCGTAGGGGCTCGGCCCTTCCCAAATTTTGCTGTATATATGCCATTTTTGCCCCTTTTCCACCATGTCTCGTTATTATGTAGTTGATTTGTAACCACAAAGTCTATATTGAATGAAGGGTCGTCAACAATCAATGAGATTGAGGCCGGCTGTGCTTCACCTGCTTCTCGTGGTACAGAGGATAAGTCAAATACGCGAGTCTGGCCTGGGGCGAATGTAAGATTGGTAAAGCCGATCATGGACTTCAAGCCATTACTCGAATTCTGTTTGCTAAGTCCAGCATCGGGGTTCATCGTTGTCATGACAGACTCTCTCAAAGGCACCTCTAATATCTCACAAACTTGCGGTTCTTGACCACCAATTTCTGGGTCTGGTTCAAGCTTGATAGGCCTTATACTACCCTCAAACACAATCTTGACTTCAGAGAGTGATATTGGTAGTGACATCGTGCTTGCACATGATGAAATTGCCAGCTGCATTTGTAAAGGTTCGCCAACATGTCCTTCGGCTTGAGCGAACGTCACCGACGCGGATAAACAGGAGACAGAGTCCTCACTTCTGAAAACCAGGGCAGGTTTTGATGCAACTTTCGTGCAGTCGCATAAACTATCTTGTATATTACAAGGTAGATCTCTCGAGCAATCAAAGGTACTGCTAAGCATCTCCCAGTCAATGCGGAGGACCATCTCAAGGTCATTGCATTTGACAGCACATTTTCGCAGGATTGCAGCAAAGCGTTGCATGAGGCTCCACCATCCGTTACGCCTCCAAGAAAGAGTATTCCATAGAGGCTTCAATGAGCTAAGGCCATCCTGCCATTGGCCCAACATGGCAAATTCCGTGGCCATATCAAGACTCAGTTGTTCAACCATATGAATTTGGTCACGCATCCTAAATTCGTGGCATGCCTTCTGCAGTAATTCGACAATGGATTTTGAATGAAAGATATTGGGATCATCATCAAGCGGATACTCCTCGTTAGGTGGTCCGACGAGGTAGGTATCGTACATGGTCATCTGTGCTATTTTTTTCCGGCCTTCGTTTTCGTGCTCGGGTGAACGACGATCTTCAGTTGGTATGCTTTCGGCATATCGTCGTCGGCGCTTTGCGTGGCGTACGGCTCGAAGATACCAATAACCTTGGTGGTGAAGAAGATCCCAGGGGCGCAACCCGCCAATCGATTGCACAGCTTTCTCCATTGGAACAAAGACAGCTGCTGGTTCAGAGATGTCGAGCTGGAAGATCTCTGCCTTATCTAGAAGCTCAGCCATGATCAAAGACCACCTTTCTTCCCAAGCCTCAAAGCCGTAATTTTTGGTACCCTTACCCCGGCGGGTGACGATGCTGCGTATCTCCTCTCTATGTGCCAACCAGGCTCGAACAGCAGCACTAGTTTGCTGTAGCCAAAGAAGGCAGCGAATTGTGCGCATGGCCAAGACATCTGCTAACATACGAGCTTCGTCAAATCGTGGATTCCAACCAGCAATGGACTCAAAGATTTCGGCGCTGAAGAGATTGTCGTAGGCACTCTCGTAGCAGCGACAAGCGGTGTCCATCTCTTGTCTGAACTCGGCAAAAACACCCATCTTGAATTCATACCGTATGTTCCAACCTTGTGCGGTCAAAGTCTGTGAAGTACCCGCCGTAGGGGGCAGAGAAGGGGGTGGAATGCTGCTACGATTGCGCTTTCTGCGCGCATGTTTTGAAAGATCACGGTAGTATTCGGCAGCTGCAGTTCGAACATTGAACAGCAGTGTCTCGACGCGCTCTTCAATCTGTTGGTCGGGAGAGTTCGAGGGGAAAAAGACAAGAGATTTGGCATCGAGACCGGTAGAGCGTCTGATGTTCGCGAGACGGTCGGACACATCTTGATGGAGCGGGCCATCGTCACCAATTAGGGCAACGAAGAATTGAGTGTTGTAGCCAGAAGAAGCCCACTCGTTCTTGAGGGAATTGATCTCGATTTTGAGCTGATTATCGTGAAGGGTGGCCGAAGCCAGATCTGTAGTATAGCTGAAACAGTGAATGACAGCCGCGGGAACGAGTTCCTGGTGCTTAGCGGTCCAATGCCACGTCATGATACCATCAGGGAAGGTTGGCGAAGAAGGGGATAAAGGAGAGATGGGTGAATGTGACACTGGGGCCGAAGTCGAGGATTGTTGGTGGTCTGCAGTGGCTGCAATGGGTAGAATGGCATGTCGAGGGGGTAGCAAGAAAGCCTACAAAAGTCAGATAATGCATCTCTCTGTCTATGTTTCTGGTGTTCAATTCTCATGCTCTTCCTTCCTTTTTCTTCTGTTTCTTTTTTTTTCTTCCTACCAAAGCAGCGAGATGAAGCACGCCAATGTGCAAGAAAAGTGACCATAATGCATAACCACATTTCCTGCTAAAATCAAAGGTGCGGTGCATGGGAAGGCGCTGACCTACCCGCCCAGTCTGCTTAATTTTGAGTCTAAGGACATCGTCACTGAGCTGCTCAAAGAGGGAGTTCCAGGGGCGACGTGAATCGTCTTGGCGACAGATAGAATTCAACACTTTGTGTGCGGTGGCAGTGGTGAGAAGAGGGAAGTCGGACTGGATGGTCAAGCCATGGTCGTGTAGCTGTGGGTAGCTAGAAGACGATGAAGTCAAGGAAGACCCCTCCTTTTCGGCGGGAGCAGTGCCAATGCCCGAGATGCAGACCAAAGGAAGATTGTGATCGACATAGGGTTTGGGATAAGCGTCCATCGCAAGGGCGGCATGCGGAAGAAGAAGGGCGGGGGAATTGAGTAATGGTCAAAGTGGTAGAAAAAGAAGAGGATGAGGTTGATGTTGATGTTGATGTTGATGTCGATGTTCGATGTAAGTCGTCAATTCCAATGGATGAATTGTGGTAATTGAGTGATATCATCGGTATTGAAAATAAATTACATAATTACGATGTGATACGATACAGTAATAATACGATACCGTATCATACCATATAATACCGATGCTACACACTTTCATCACACGTGTAATGCCCTTGTGTACTCTTGTGTACTCTCTCATCTCTCTTCTATCAAACTCTTGTCTCCTATTACAAGCAATCATCCAAGCAAGCAAGAAAGCAAGGAAGACAGTCAGAAAGACAGAAAGATATCAATTGATCGCCAACCTCTCCAATTCGTGCTTGCTGTCAGCCTGCTCACGTATGCCTAAGCTCACCTATGCAGTTCAACTCGTCTCGCCTTGTCTCGCCTTGCTTTTTATCTGTGGCAGAAGCAAAAACAATTGGAATTGGAAGCCTGTCTGAACCACCGAGTGAAACGGTCCAGAGCTCATCCAAGCTGCGAATCACTGTATGCAGAGTGCCAGCTGCATAGCTGTTCCCCGTCGTCCAGCTCAATCCTCTCTCGCTGCCCTGCTCTGCTTGTTCTTCTGTACTCTCCTATATTCACCGTCCCATGCAATTGCCCTCGAATGATGAGTTCATGCCTGGAGCTCCTGATTCAGCTGGGATCATCTCCTCTCTCATATCCACCTTCTCTGTCCTCGGTGCTGCTCCCTCCCCTGAGCTCCATAGCGACCATCTCTTCGGCCCCGATACCACTGACCTCCACTCTTTCGCTACTTCGCTCTCCTCTCCTTCCTCGCCGCGCTTCGACCGCTGCTACTCCTCTGCCTCCCTGCCCTCCTCTGCCCTTGACGTCGACCGTTCGAGACTAAGACACTCACTTGTCCCGTCCACCGGCTTCGGTATGGACTACGGCGCTTTTCGCGCGCCACGGACTGACCATGACTATGACATCTCACATCCAGACGAAGCTGCCATTGCCCCTGTTGTGCGCATGGTCAAAACTCCTTCTTCGCTGTCCCCCACCTCCAAGAATCCATCGTCCTCCAAACCCAATCCTTCTGCTCGTCCCGAATTTCTCCAGAATCTTGGACGTTCTGCCTCGTACCGTGGACACGAGACTACAAATCTCGATCTGCTCGACCTGCAGTCCCTGTCTCAGAAGGGCTCGCGCGCAAGCTTGGCTTCCACCTTAAGCGGGAAGAGTTTCAAAAGTTTCCGTTTGCCGAAGGACGCCTGCTCGAGAAATGTTTCCGGAAACACCTCGTGCTCTTCGGCTCATCGAACACCAGCTCTCAAGTCCGTTCGCTCAATACCTTCCATGTCAGGGTCCCTGAACCATCACGACAATTACAACACGCCTCACGTCCGCACACCCTTGTCCCCTTCAATCGCCGGCCCGGATGCCTTTCACGCGGGCTCTTCGCCAGCACTATACGGCGGCCGGGACTCCACGCGGACGTCGTTTTCCGGTACTTCGAAATGCAATCACAACCCAATTGCTTCTCAACTAAGATTCAGCACCCACGAGCCCTCAATTTCCTCCTTGCAAAGCGACATCACTTTTCAACCATCCCGTCTGTCTTACATCCACCCCTTAGACAGTGCTATCGAAAGTGACCCGGAAGACCACTTGTACGAAGACGACTTCAGCTCTCCTACAGCACAGGCCTTTCGAAAACAGCAACGCACATTCTCACATAATTTCGTCGCCAAGTTTGGTGATATTGATGAGAATCTTGGCCTGCCAACGCCGTACGAATTGAATAGATTCCATGACCGTTATTCTATGGCAGAAGATAACGAATCTCATCATTTTCATGATCACACAGCGAACGGTCCTGAAACTCCACAGACCAACAGCACTACAATAAGGGGCCGTGCACCGTCTGTGTACTCACACGAGCGCGATGGACAAGTGTTCGACAACCTAGATATGCTGGCAAGCACGTTGGACACAGGGGTTTCAGATGGAGGGAAGCCATACCATTGGCTCAAAATCAAAGATCAAACTCTCACTGAAGATTCGGAAAGTGCGCCCGCACCCGCTGTTTCAACTCGAGCAACGCGCCCATCGTCATTACACAGGAGAAGCAGCAGCAGCAGAAAGCATCACACGATAAGGACAAACACTTCTCCCACAGCTCCTGGTGTCAAGCTTCCCACTGAAAAGAGAAAACCACCAACCAATGCAGGAGATGTGAAGCATCATGCAAGGCGTCATCTGCGCCGCTCCCAGATTGACTCAGCAACGCAAATGGCATCTACAAATGTTGATCGCCATCCACAGTGTAAGAGTCGCCGCTCACATTCATTTTCTGGTTCCTTCACCAGGACAGCGGCGGGAGATAATACCATCCGCCCCCAGCATCTCCAGCCACAACCTCAAGTCAATATGCGCCCATCAAGCTCTGATTCTATCGATACTGCTGTCGATGACTTTCTTCTGGCCCCTAGACTAAATCGAACTGTTCAGCACCCTGCAGAAGACAGAATCATCGCATTTTCCGATGTCGGTGATCCGAATGGGCGCGCTGTCTTTGTCTGTCTAGGAATGGGACTCACACGTTATGTTATGGCATTTTACGACGACCTAGCTCGAGTGCTGAAGCTGAGGTTAATTACACCGGACAGACCCGGCGTTGGTGGAAGTGATCCATGCGATGAAAGCAGAGCCGCACCGTTGACATGGCCTGGTAAGTGCTAGACTAGTTTTCACTCCTCTGAATCTTCCGACATTCAATGCGTTTGACGGAGGCAGACTGGTCCCAGTGGTTATGCTAACAAATACCAGATGATATCGCCATTATCTGTAACCATCTCAAGATTACTAGGTTCTCCCTTTTAGCGCACTCTGCGGGCGCAATTTATGCCTTGGCTACTGCGCTCAGAATGCCACAGCATATAAACGGGCGCATCCATCTCCTGGCGCCTTGGATCCCACCTTCGCAAATCGAAATGTCGAACATCAGCATTATCAAAGGAACCTCATCTAAATCGGCCGACAATGCCTCAAAGACCCCTAAAATGAGATCACTTGCGATGCCATACTCGCAACGCTTGCTAAAGGCGCTGCCAACTCCAATTTTCAAAGTCGCCAATGCCGGGTTCATGAGTGTCACAAGTGCTAGTGTGTCGACCAGCTCTTCAAAGCATGCATCTAGGAAGAAAAGATGGAAAAATTCTCCAAAAAACCCCGCGGTCAGAAGTGTGCGCGAAAGCGCTGTATTCACAGACAAAGCAACGGATGCCAACACCTGCATGAGTCTTGGATCGCCAATGTCGCCACCATTGTCTCCCCAGAATATGAGTGCCTTGCCGAAAACATCGACTTCTAAGGAGGTCGAGTCGCCCACTCATATTGAGCCTTTGACTGAAGACGTACAGCTAGCCATCAGACAACGAAATGTGGAATTTGACGCCCGGCTGACAGATGCTATCTGGGAACTAGCAACCACAAACACCAATCCATCGATTGATCTTCTGGTTTGTCTGGAACGGCGGCAGCCTATTGGGTTCAGATATGCCGATGTGTCACGGCCTGTTGTCATTCACCACGGTGCTCGAGACACACGGGTGCCCATAGAGAATGTCCGTTGGCTAGGGAGAACAATGCAGCATTGCGAAGTCAATGTTCTGGAGCAAGAAGGACATTCGCTTATGGCGAATGCGGCAGTAATGGGCAATGTCTTGACGGAAATCGCTCATGAGTGGGATAGCTACACTCGCAGACACCCTTCTGAACAAACCGACCATACACCCGGGCCATCAGCAAGGCACACAGTTAGTGCAAATGGGTGACTGTTCACCCTGACTCAGGGAGGATCGTCGCGAGATGATAAACTTGGCGAGCGATGTTCGCGTCCCTTGTTTGCCATCTCCAAGTTATTCTCTTGGAGTCAATTGCTTGTTTGTTCCTCGTTGGCTGCATTTCGCTTGGCGAGCCAAGTAAGCTTGTTTCTTTTCCCTTTTTTTTTTTTTTTTTCCTTCTCTCTCGAGAACCACGAACGTCCGTTTTACACTCGCTCATTATCTACTGACTGCATCCCACCGCCTTCGGTAACCACTCTTTGCTTTATTGCGATTAGCTTTGTCGTATAATACCCCCTTTGTTTGCTGTGTGCTACATGCTTTTTCTTATTTCCCTTTATCTCTTCCCATTATTTCATTTTTCTTCCTTTGCATGCACTCTCCGGATTATCTGGCCAGGGTCTAGTCGTCAGATGTTGACCGCGAATATGAATTGAACTTAAGGTCACATTCATTTCCGCTAAGTGCTTGTTAGCTCTGTATCCCCTCTACCATCACTCAGGGCGGCCGATTGTACAATTTCGAAATACATATTCATTTTCCTTGACTGCAGTTTGATATACTACATATCTATATTGAACTAATCAAATAATAATGATATGATGAGCCATTTTCTCGGCGCAGCTGTAGCTATCTTGTATTGCAATTCGCATCAGAGGGTGTGCCATTTGCTTCACACATGCACTGTACGTAGGGATATGATATGTACCACCAGGACGCCACGCGGATTGTGGCGCATTCCATTGCATACATACGTTACACCCGTACTCAAAGCACATCTTCCGTCTGGCAACAACCGAGCTACCCTGGAGCTCCATTTGCGAACTTGAAGAACTTGACCTTAATCAAAGTGTACCGTCGCTTGGTCTGACTTTGTTGTCGGTCCCTCCACAAGCTTCTTCGACTTTGGCTGGTTCAAGCCATTCTCAGGGTACTGCAGACGCTCACACGCCGCGTCATTATTCTCTATTTACACCTTGCGCACGCCAATTCATCAAAGGTCTCCCTTGACCCTGCGGCGAGAAAGGTGTAGATATGCCTTCTCCTCGTCGTATCAGAGCGCTTTTGCTTGCCGTCATTGTTTCTCTCGGTGTCACATTCTACTTGACCGTAAGTGATCTTCTCTGCAAGCATCATTTTCAAACTGGTGATAGAGGCGGCGATCTAACAAAGATCTTATCTTGACAGTCCGGGGTGCGCAATAACGATGGAAGCAGTTTCTACAGACAGACTATGAATGCCATGTCTTCTAAAGGACATTCCGAACATTCAGAACAATCACCATCTGTCAAGAATGAACAGGCCATATTGCCAAACACAGGCAAGGAGCAAGATACGTTCCGCAAACTTCAGCCGTCCGCCAGCGAGCAAGACAAACAAGCAATAGCCCCTGAAAGGCAATTTGAAGTAGAACGAGAGCAGAAGAAAAAGGATAAAGAGAGAGAGGCACAGAAGCAGCGGGAAAAGGCTGAGGAGATGGAGAAAAAGGAGAAGGGGAATGGCAAAATGGAGATTGGCAACGACACTGCCAACAATGGCAAGGGAGGTGATGAAGATGAAGACGAGGATGAAGGATCTGAAGATGTTCCTGTGTACAAAGATAAAATAGACACCGCGGCGAAGGATAAGTCCGGCACAGACGTCGAATCCATCGATAAGTCTGGAAAAAAGGAGAAGTCAAATGAATCGAACAATGGCGATAAGGGCGCTACGAAAGACGGAGCAACTAAGGGTAGCAAAGTCCTTACATCTACACCGGGGAACGACGACAAGGGAGCAGATAGTGAAAAGAAGGGGAAGGACGGCGTCAAAGACTTGGATGGGCCTGCTGATGAGGCGGAAGAAGGATCAGAAACAAAGACAACAAAAAGCGATGAGGATCCTGAAATTGAAGCAGAATTCCAAGCGATCCTCAAACGCTCGCCAGGTAAGTGCTCTGGAAACCGCATCCAATATCAAAAGAACCTGAGCTCACATCATATCATCGTGAAGTCATCGTCTTTTCAAAGACATATTGTCCTTTCAGTAAGAAAGCCAAACACATCCTCGGCAAGTACGCCATTGTCCCTGCACCGCATATTGTCGAACTCAATGAGCACCCCCTTGGCAAGAAGCTACAGGCCATGCTTGGAAAAATTACAGGACGGGCGACGGTGCCCAATATACTGGTCAATGGTAAGAGCCTCGGGGGTGGAGATGATGTAGAGGCTTTGCACCAGAAGGGAGAACTGGCGCAGAGCATCAAAGACATGGCCGGGAAACGAGTGGTGCAGATTTCTTCCAAGTCAAAGAGAAGCACCGGTGCCGACGAAGTCCTGTAGCTCTGAAGCCAACTTGCGCTCGATTGTATGTCATAATACATATTGTCCAGCGCAAATATACAGTTACAACATCTATATGGAGTAGTAATACCTACCTAAGCATCGACTCAATTGTGGCTTGACGTGACCATTCTATGTACGTAGGACCTCTGTACGTAGGTTGACGGGGGTTAACTGCTTGAGCTGCCATGTATTGTTACTGCTTCGGGACAGCACCTGTCTTATACAGTAACATAAATCGACATAATGTACGCAGATACAGGCTTGGCGCCAAGGCCGCGGGTGCGCTAAACTGTTCTAGGAACTAAGCGACACACAAATCCAGTCCTGGGCGAACGAGCAATCCTGAATCCTGAATTTTGGTCTTCCCGCCTCGACGAAAAAGCGACTCGACGCCCTTAACGAGTTCGACGACATACCCCGCGCCTTTTTTCTCCTTTCTCACCTTTGTCGCCCAGTGAGAGAAGCCAGCGGACAAGATGCGTTACATTCACTCGCAGGAGACTCTCCAGATCCCAGAGGGCGGTGAGATTTTGATCCCATTTTAAACACGCTTTTGTCTCGCGAGGAAAACCCGCGATATCACGGCACCGGCTTGTCAGACGAGATACGTGACGGATGTCGAATTTGAGCATATTTTTGGTCAGCCAGATGGAGGCGTTACGCGCAGAAAGCCGAAGTGAAACGACAAGAAACGAGAGGACACGCGCGATTCATATGTTCGGAAGATTTGACGTCTGCGGGAAGGGAACAGAGAAAACAAATTTGCTAGCTTCAGCAAGGAAATTCGACACTTTGGACGGCCGGCGCTAGGATACACGGGATTCTACGAGACAGAAGCAGTTGGAAATATGTGTTGGACGGAATGCTGATTTTTTTGCGTGATAGTGAGCGTCCACATTCGCTCTCGCGTCATCACCGTCGAGGGCCCTCGTGGTATGTTTTGAAAAGACCCGGATTCCAAATCATCAGAGCATTACAGCCTATCACCAGTCCTCCCGCTCTGTTTGGTCTATCTATCGTGAATCACACACAACTAATGCCTGCCACTCTCAACAGGCAAGCTCGTCAAGGATGTCTCGCATTTGGCTGTCTCCTTCTCTAGGCCCAAGAAGGACATCATTTCCATCGAGATCCACCATGGTGACCGCAAGGCTGTCGCTGCCTTGAGGACCGTCCGCACTATCATGAACAACTTGATCATTGGTGTCACCCGCGGTTTCTTGTACAAGATGCGTTACGTCTACGCTCACTTTCCCATCAACGTCAGCATCGAGCAGAACAAGGAAACTGGCCTTTACGACGTCGAGATCCGGTATGCATCACTCTATATTTCTGCGCTCGCGCGCGACGTGCGCGATCTCCACAGGCCGAGAAAACCGTGACGCTAGATATCTTGGGCTTCATCGGTTTTTTTCAGCGGCGTGTGCGATGCGACTGAAATGTGCGTCATGGTCACTAACATATTGCTCTAGCAACTTCCTTGGCGAGTCCATCGTTCGCCGCGTTACTGCTCAGCCAGGTGTTGAGGTTGTTGTGTCTCCCAACGTCAAGGATGAGCTCCACCTCTTGGGCAACTCTTTGGAGGGTGTTTCTCAGAGTGCTGCCGACATTCAACAGATCTGCCGAGTCCGGAATAAGGATATCCGAAAGGTTCGTTTACACATCGATATATCACATTTTCGAAGAATTTACTCGGTACTAATACCGCATAACTAGTTCTTGGATGGTATGTACGTGTCGGAGCGTGGCAACATTGTCGAGGAGTAAATACTCGCTTTTCAGCAATGTCATTTTTTAAAACTTGTCAGCTCTCTTCCGAACTCGAGATGTTCTTTCTCGAGGGAACAACATTTGCATGAGATGAGATAGAAATCAAGCACGGGGTTTTTCAAAACCGAGAAAAGTTGTCACTTCGCTTTACACCTTCAGTGCGCTGATTGGATGTGGGTTTATATGTCTCTAATCTTTCAACAATACCGCCTCTTTTTTTTTTCGTTCTACCCAACGAAGACATACCTGCTTCATAATCCATTATTATCCCGGGTAAATAGCGCATCTTCTGTCGCTGGATCTATATGTTGTGGTCAGAATACACTGCTTCATCTCAGCTATATAGGGAGGGTGTATCAGCTCTCAGGGTCAGACGGTTCAAGATGCACTGCAAGAAGGAAGAAGGTCGCGTTTTAGCTGTAGGAAGACTGGCAGGATGTGCAGTCTGCAAGAAGACGTCATGAAAGAGGGAAATTCGACATCAACACCTCAACGGTCTCCTCCACTCCAGTGACAACAAATCGAACGCTGGTCGAGCTTTGCGCAATGTCATTCTGTCGTATATCCGTCGTATATCCTCCATCCCCTGACCTGTATCGTGGGCCTTCTGGGAGCGCTGTTGTGGCTGAGTGTGTCATTCGGTTTTAAGATGGTCCGGCGATAACGTCTAGTCCATTCGGCATCGCAGCCCGTAATACGTATGTCCACTACACTACGCTACGTAACCAAGCTTCATTCTTCCACAACCACCATTGCTATCACTACATATCACCTTCACTTTTCCAACCATAGGTTAATTACGGCTTTTTGCGTTTATCATATTCCCCGTCTTGCGCTACCGGTGGCAGCTTCCAGGCAGCGTTTTCTCTTTGTCTCAATTCCAGGTCCCTCCAGATCCCTGCGTTACTCCCTTCTCATAGCCCGAACCGATATACTGTGCATTCTTTGGGTGCTGGCGAAAAGTGCTGCTATCATATCTGAATTCCGCTCAAGATACCACACACTCAGTGTGTCGTTTTCACGACTACGAAATCATAATCATCATGTCTACGCAACAAGCTGTGATCACCGACACCATCATCAATCTGAAAAGGGCCTTGAACCACCGGGAAAGAGGTATGTTGATTAACTGATTGTTTCCTTGTGGCGTGCTCAGCTAACAAGTGATGTAGGGAATTTCAGTCAATTTCCTGACGAGCCTGTCATAAAGCCTTCGAATCGTGGAATCAAGCTGGCTCAAGGCTCTGAGTATATACGCGAAGGAGCTTTGGGCCCATTACACGGTCGCCAGTATTTTCGAAAGGTTTTACTCTCTATTCCTTTGCCCCTTCATGGCATTTGCTCACTTATTGACTTTGTCTCATCCATAGAGAGTGAAGCATGCCGATTACGAGCGCGATATTCAGGATTTTAATACGGCAGTTTACGATTCAGAAGGTGATGAAATCGAGGACGATGGCCAGCGACATATGGACAATGTTTTGAATGAAGAGGTGCCCTTTGGAGACATTCGGTTTGAAGGTAGGTGTTGTCTAACCTTTCTTTATTGGTGCTTACACGTATCAATATTATTTGCCTTCGTCTGACTCGCTCATAGCTTTGCTTTGTCCATTACGACACCCCTCCGAATTGGAGCACCATCCTTCAATGTCGGAACCCTACCGCTCCAAAGTTTTAAAACACATGATCCGTTCAATTAACGAAAGACTACAACGAGAGCGTAACGTCCTACACAAGGCAAAACGTTTGCACAGAGAATTTGTGGGCGACGTGCCTTGGATGCCCTGCGGCTTCCTGGAAACACCACAGGACCGCAGTATGTTCATCCCTGAATGGACAACCAAGTCCAAGGAGAGACAGGCAGCTTCGTCGATGCAACAGCCGCAAGGTACCGAATCATCTGCTCTGCAGGCTGTACAAATGGCAGATTTGGCCGAGAAAGATCCAATAGTGTCCCTGCAAACAGGCAAGGGTAACAACTCAAATTCTAAAGACGAAATAGAGTCCAATTCTGCTGACAAGGACAACTCCCGCTCGACACATAATCAACATGACGAGAGCACTGTCCACACACGCCGGCCACCGGACTCCGCTGGCGTTCTTGAACAAGGAACCGACTCGTTGCTGAATGTTGACGAATCGCAGCCCCTTCCCGAGGTTGGAACTCAAAGCTCTTCTTTCCCAGACTTACCGTCTGAATTGCAGTCCTCACGAAGAATGACAACTAGGGCACGTGCTGGAACTAATGCGGCTCATGATTATGCAGGCTTTGAGGGTGCTGATACAGATGGCGATGCTACAGAATCTTCATTTATGATACACCCATTGTATGCGGCTCCTCGACCTCCGCTAGACCGTGCATGTGGCCTTCCTCAGCCTGAGGCAGATGAAATGCGTCGTGCACTTTGGTCTTTCATACAAAAGCAAGAGGAGACCGTTCGTGGGTTTGAGAAAATGTTGACTATGTTGCTAAAGTCAAACCGTATGAAGGATGATGTTTGGGAGTGGTGCAAGGCAGAAGCACATCTCGGTGAATTGAGTGATGGTGAGGATTGGCCTGAATATGAGCGTTGGGGTCTCCAGGTCGGTGATCTTAAGAAGGGTGCCGATTCGGACGACGAAGTTCCGGAAGAAAAATCAACTAAGAGAGGCAGAGGCCGCAGAACATAGCCGACTCTTTTACTTTTGTCTAGTCTCAATCGTTTCACCTGTGCAATTGAACCGTTTGATACCTAGTTCATACTTTGTCAGACTAGGGTGATCGGTCAAAAGAGAGTCTATGGAGGACTGTCGTCACAATCCCTCGTCCGTGTCTATAATATGCCCAAGTTGAACATAAATTGCTTGGCCCGGTCATCGCAGTATCTGCAATGCCTGCATCTATCATAACAGTACGACATGATTGATAATTCTTCTGATATATTTGTACAGTGATCGTTGAGAGTACACTAAAAATCTTTGAATACGATAGTACCCCGTGAAAGTTTGACTTGTGACTGGGGAAGAATAGGTATGCGCACTGGTATCAGGGGCATGGTCCTATTCTGAAGAGTTGAGAAGAGCGGTAGTACGTGTTGAAGACCACCGGTATGGTTGTGACACCGCTCATCCCAAGTACGCCTATATTACCACAAGCCAGCGATTGTTGAGTCCACTAGTGGAGCTGAATTAGGCTACCTTTCTAGCTTTAGACCTTTCGCGGTCTCTTTTGGCATAAATTTCAGCTGTGAATGGGCTTTCACGCAAACGAAAATCAGCATAGTCAACAGTATAAAAGGTGCAAAAGGAAGCTTACTCTTCCCATCTAAGTGCGAGCCAATAGACAACAAAGACCTCTGCAGTCAGGAGAAGCCCAGCAAGTTTGCCATCGTACAAGGCAACGGCTAGGAAGTTTAGGGTACTGCCCCAATACATTGGAGCACCAGAGACATTGAAAGGAAAGCCGGTGACCGGGGCGTCCATGAGAATTCCAAAATAGTCGCCAAGATAGGTGCCAGTGACGCCCAACGCCCACATGCTTGAGAGAACTAGGACGCTACCGATGGCGAGAAGAACGCTGGCCAGAATTGGCTGGTGTAGAGGGGCGAAAAATGGTTGGGCGCTTAGGGCATTATTATAGAGGTGATCACGGAATAGACCCAAGGCAAATATGATGAAGGCAAGAACATAGCAGCCATTGCGCGATCCTCCACAGATCTTGGTCATGAATCGAGTGTGATGTTCTATGAATCAGAAGGAGAAAACATCATCGCATTAACATATTATGAGATGCAATTGTCAAGTAGTAATTGAATCCACTGTCTGTTGACCACCTACCTTTGCGCGCAACAATGCTGAAAGTAGGTTTTTTTTCAGTATATCGTAGGGTACAATGATTTCAGGACATCGTAGCGGAGACAAACTTACTTCCAGAAAATGGGATTGAATGCAATGGCAGCAGCAGAGACTGATCAGGACCAACCTCGGAGCGATTTCGATAAGCCTCAAGGAATTGAGCATGTCATAGGAATATTAAACATGATACTTACGTTGGAGACTCCGCTGCGAGCAGTCGATATAATCCGCAAGAGCAGGCATTGTGCACCGGATATCAGCAGCTAAATTGAAGAATTATGAGTGCGCAGTCTTCCGTAGACCCTAATTGCCGTCGATTGTCGAGAATGGAGATGTTGATATTGATATGAATGTAGTTCAGTTTGAGGTTGAGGTTGAGATCGTGCCTTTTGTACCCCGGAGATCTTCGCCCCACGTAAACCAATCCCGGCGCCGTATGCCCCCGCGCCGTTTACTACTCGGTCCACGCCCACACAGTCCCTCACTCTCTCTCTCTCTCTCTCTCTCTCTCGGGCATATGATCATTCTATCTCAGCACGAATTATTCGCTGTGCGGGCGCGGGTCTATGGCAGACATTAGAAGGCACTTTCGCGCGCAGTACCACAGCACTGCCCAGGCTCATCCTCCGGGTTCTTGCGATACATACATAAGGGCAAGCACGGGACTGGACGGCCGTACCTTTGCGCTGCGAGTACAACAGGCCAAAGCAGAGTGCCCCCTCCCTACTCCTAGGCGGGTTTGATGGTCGTGACTATCGGCCATCGCCAGCCACTACCGGTTCTCAGCAGTCGGGCTCTGGTCGGAAGCGTGATCCTGTCCTGACTTGCGTCTTGCCGGACTTTCTTTTCTTTCCTCCTGAGCCAAGCCAGCGCTCGCGTTCGGGAGTTCGTGCTTCATCATAGTCCCTCAAGTCAGTATGGGGCCTGCTCCAAGTCTGCTTGTTGCACATGATGGTCTGGAATAGGCAAAATATCATACTTGCTGCGACGGGGGGATTTACGTCTTGGTTGCTGATTGCAGACAGCTTCCCCACCATCAGATATGTCTGCTATTCCTTCTTGCTAGGGTGTTGTTTTACCCTTTTTGCATTCGGAGTCCTCGCCTTCAGTAGCGTGAGGGCCGTTCGCGCCGACTATCTACGTACCTCTCGTCTCTCTGGCTCCTCTTTGGGCTTCCTCTCACCTGACAATTGGAAGCGAGATTTTGCTCAAC
>AZGZ01000002.1:912732-924365 GCA_001636715.1 Ascosphaera apis ARSEF 7405 | reverse complement strand
GATGCAGACTCAGTATTATCCGGGTTTCAAGAGTTCTGACCTATACTTCAAATGTCTTGCACTGGATGATGCCGCTACATCATCTAGGAAAAGTTTCGAAACGCCTAGAACTCAGTCAAGCCATATGGCTTCAAGAAATGCTTTCAATCATGACTCAACTAACCAGAATGGCGGTTGGCGAACCTCCGACACTCTTTCAGACATATTGGTCCCGAATCGATCTCCAGAGCCAGATCAGTTTCGGCCATCTCTTGACTCTGAGAGACAGCCACTATTCGATGATGATTTGGACAATAATGTTTTGACGCTTTCAACGAATAGTATTACTGACTACCCCGGAGTGACCGATGGTGATTCATCACATCAGAATCAAATTCTCGAAAATATGGAGGCAGCTTTGAGTGATATCATTGCAGCTGAACCACATCAAGACCACAGACCTGAATTGTTCAGTGACGTTGTAGTGAAGCCACCAGAGAACACTCGGCCTTGTTCGATGGGGACTGACAAGGTTGATAAAGGAAAGCCTAATATCGCATCGCTGGGGCTTGTGAACCCTGTTGGGCGCATAGGGGTGTTTACAGACAACGATCTCTTCCCTGATGAGGAAAAGTTTCTTGAAGACGAGTATGCTGATCCAGTTAATGATTGCGATGATGACAATATCCTGAAAGACATTCATCCAGCTGCTCCAGGGGATCTGGGCTTAGCGGAGGCAATCATGGTGTTGAATGAGGACATCGAGAAACTTGCAGCACAAGAGAGTGTGGTTGATGCCCTGACCAAGAAGGCCGAACTTACTAATAACACTGCTGAACTTCGTGTTCTTGGGAAGTCCAAATCAAGTTTGCAGCGCGAGATTCGCCGCAAGGAGATGCAGCGTCAACAATATATCATACAAGAAGGAGACACAAATTTATATGGTCGTGCAACCGTGCAGATCAAATCAATTATCATAGGAAAAGAGGAGGACAAACGGGAATTTGCCTCATACTTGGTCGAAGTGCAGAGAAAAGCAAGCGATAAGCAAGCCGTTGCATCGTGGGTAGTTCCTCGCAGATATAGCGAATTTCATGAGCTGCATCAACAGTTGAGGTCGCAGTATCCAGCTGTACGCAATCTGGAATTTCCAAGACGGCGTGTGGTCATGAAGTTACAGAAAGATTTTCTACAGAAACGACGCGTTGCTCTAGAGGCCTATTTGCAGCAGTTACTGGAGCTTCCGGAAGTGTGTCGAAGCCGGGAGCTGCGTTCATTTCTGTCTCAGCGGACAATTGTGGGACATCAGGAGTCAAACCAAGAGGGCGATGGGAAAGACCTGGTGTCCCGGATATACAGTTCTGTTGCAGACGGAATGGATGATTTTCTGGGCAATATCGCTGTTTTGGACCAATTGTCGGTCGCTGGGCAAAGCCTGATCAATCATCTGAGTAATAATACTTCGCCCTCCTCTCTGGAAACAGTTAATCTTCCCACAGATGAGGACTCCGTTTCCGCTGCCGAAGCGGAGGCGGAACTGAACGCCTTCGAAAACCGGGAGCTAGAACCATTTGTGAAGCCAATCTGCGATATATTCCTCGAACTTTTCAGCCTCAACAGAGGAAACAGTTGGTTCCGTGGTCGCGCAGTTGTTGTAGTATTGCACCAGTTGTTAGGTGGCACGGTGGAGCGCAAAATCCGCGACATGGTAAACTCGCTTCTCTCAGAAGCATCGCTATTGCGGTTTACAAGTATGATCAAAGATACGTTCTGGCCCGACGGTGGACCCATACACCTCGCAGAGAAAAGGACACTGTCAGAAAGGATGAAAAGTCGCGCAGAGGCTAGCATTACACTTGCCACTTTGATACCAGACATGGCAGCAAGCGTTGTCGGAAGGGCCAATGCGCAGGAAGCAGCGCGTAAGACGTTTGCAGTACTCAACAACGAGCGTCTCAACACTCATTTGGTTCACACAGTTCTTGATGAGCTTGTGCATGTGATGTTTGGAAACAAATGAGAGGACAGCATCATCCATATATACAGGTTTTTTTTTTTTTCTGGCCCTGTTGGCATCTATACATAGGGCGAGCGGGAGCGTTCCAGTCTTCCATACATACAAATATACAGATATAGCTAGTATGCCCCACTTGCCTGACAGGCTCGGCACCAACCGCACCCGACGCATAAGCATGTTTGCGGGGTTGGATGTTCTGCAGAACAGCGAGCGTTGGAGATTTGAGAAGTATAGTGCTTTTGACAGCTCTAGAGTCTTGAATCGAGGCTATCTTCTTCTTTGTTTTATTTTCTTTTCTAAATAGAGCGTGAAGGAAGGACAGAAGGAAAAAGGAAGAATTCATTATTGCAATAAACTACCTGTCAGGTATCCATCGTTGATCAGACGCACGATGCTAAAAGAAATATGATCTGCGCCAGCTTGCTAAAACAGAAACAAGAAACAACAAAAATCAATCATGTACCCCACATTTAACAGTCATAGTGGAAAGGGCCCCACAGCAGCTTTAAGCAGAAGCGTGCTTCTTTTTCGACTTTTTCGATGAGCCGTCGTGATGTTGCTGGGTACCCTCCTTCTGTTGATGAATGAAGAGGACCTCATAATTCTCTTTCTTATTCCACTCAAATCCTTTGAGGTATGGAAGATCAAGCTCATCATCTGCCTGTGAGGTTGAGAAGAAGACGGATTAGTTAGACAAGGAAAGTTTTTGGATCAGACGACGCCTGGCTCAAAGTAGGAAAAGGGGGGCACGAACCTTCTTCTTGTTCAGCTTATACATGGCGTCCAAGGCGTCCTTGATTGTGACGCCGTGGAGGTTCCGGGCGGTGACCTTGGTGCCCAGAGGGAAGATAAGGTCAATCTTCTTGACAGGGGGGGTGACAAGGTACTTCTTAAGCATGTCCTTGTCCTCAACCGCTGAGGCGGGTGTGTTGAATTTCCTGTTCAGGGGAAAGGGGAGCTGCTGTCAGTTTGACTGCACAGTAGCGGGGTAGTTGGAAATCTAATATCTGAATGATGAACATACCAGTTGAGTTTTTGGGTCTCCGGGGCGACGGCTAGCTCGACATCTTCTTCTTCTGTGGGAGGGGAGAGACAAATCGAGGTTAGACTGTGGAGGGGGGAAGAATGGGGGGACGAGATGACGATTGACAACGTACTAAGGTCTTTGATACTCCTGACATTCTCATTACCGGCGGAGCCTCGTCGATGGTAGTGGTGGGCTTCCTTGTGATGTTCCTCATGAACGCCAGCGACGGCGGAGTCGACTCTTGTGAGATCTTCTGACATGTTGATGGTAATTCTATGTGAACACGGACTAGCTACGATGAAGGTAGTGGAGACAGGAGATGATGATGATGATGAAGAGAGAGAAGGAAAAGAAGAGATATGAGCAGTAGATGGAATTGAATTGAATTGAACTGGATTGGATTGAATGAGGTGGGTGATGTTGATGATGGTAAAAGAAAAGGAGGAGAGGAGGGGGAAAGTTCCCCTTTATATATGACACTCCTCCATTGCTATTCCATCTCGTATGTATACATAGTACTTTCTATAGCTAACTGTCTAGCTGTCTGGCTGGCTGCACAAATGACTCCTCTGCCCTTCTGCCCTGCCCTGTGCCATGTCCCATTTCCTCCTCTTCCTGCTATTTCTCCTGTCAGGCCCGTCCAGGACCACCGGATACATCAGACCCCGAGACGAGGGGCTTCCCGTTCCCCCGTCCAGAGCAACTGTCACCTCACCTCACTTCGTCTCGCCACGCCTCACCCCCGATACAGCCATACAGCCAAGTAGCTAAATCTACCAAAGCCTGGCTGACTGGCTGGCTAATGCTAGAGGGGAATGGGAATGGGGAGGGGGAGGGGGAAAGGGGGGGCCACCCGTGCCGGTCTTTCAGAGGAAACTCGGTCGACGGCTAGGCCTTATATCGGGATCCGGGGCACATGACGTATGTGGTTTCTGCTCTGTGTCAGCCTATACATACGTACAACGGGTAGGCTCCCGCAGCGCAGGCGTCACGAGTGACCAGTGATTATCTACTCCGGACAGGCTGAACCGAATCACCAGAGCATGGAAGAGATCGGAATTTGTGAAGAGGAATGGAGGGGAAGGGGAAGGGGGAAGGGGGAGGGGGAGGAAAGGTGTTGATGTTGTCGATGATGATGATGATGATATGTAGCCGGAATGAAGGAATGGAGGAATGAATTTCAGATCACTTTCCTCGAACACCATGATGACTCTAGTGAATCAGATTATGTATGTGTGATCAGACGATCATTTGGTCTGATCCTCTTGTGCCTCTTCTCTTCTCTTTTCTTCTCTTTCTTTCCTACCTGCTTACTCCTGGTTTGTGCTGTCTTGTCCCCGTCGTGGTTCCCTCCTCTGCACCCCCTGTAGATGTGTCCACAGAAAGGAGAAACGTGTACTATTATCAACCCCAAGGCACGAAGATAGCAAGGTAAACCCCAGATATCGGGGGGGGAGCTAGTCGCAATACACGGATCTACCTGGTGCTGTTGTCTAGTGCCATGGACCGTGGGGCACAAGAGGCAACACCAGGCAGAGGGAGCGTGTGTCTGACTGCGCTAAATACGGGTTGAGAGACATCAATTGCTCTTCCCACAACACCGGCCGGCATCGAGCTCAATGGAATGAAGCGTGGAGATGTGTCACTCGGCCTTGTCCGGCATGGCTGGGGTAGATGACTCGAACACCCCCATCACCCCTATTACCACGATGATGATGATGATGATGATGATGATGATAACCACAACCACCTGCAGCTTACAGTCGCTGGTTTTTACTGCGAGTGAAAGAGAGCCCGCTAACACTGTATTGCAGTTGCGACACAGCAAATTATAATGATGGACGTTCGAGCAATCATGCGTGTATGGGGTGGGGTGTTTGTAGTACATAGATCTGTATGTACAGTATGTAGCAGCAAGTAGCAATACGATACGATGCACCCCGCAATGTAAGGGAGCAGTTCCCGTGGCTCGTTTACCTCACGATGCTGGGGGAAGCCCGATGAAGGCCCATCGGCCGTTCCAGAACGAGGGGTGAGTAAGACGGCTGAAGAAGGGAGTTATCATCAGTACCTACAGTAGTTGATAGCTATGTGTAGAGCTTGGGAGGTTGTCTTTGTCTTGTTATTGCTGGTTGTTGTTGTCTACCATGCTAAGGGTGTTTATTGAGAGCTGCTCTGTTTTATAGATTATGTTTAGTTTTATATATGTATTGCTGTTATTTAATTGCTTATCTGTTTCATTCGGATTTACTTGTTTCCTTTATCCGCTCCATTTCTGATTGAAATTCTGTTTTCATCTAATGGTTTGAGACGCCTGGAATTGTTCGCAATTGTCTAGTTGGTGACGCCTTCCATCATCTTCAACAACCACACATACACACTATCACCATCATCACCACCATCACCACCATCACCATCACTATCTTCTCACCACACCCTGCGGCCCATCCCCCCTCCTCCTCCTCCTCCTCCCTCACTCACTCACTCAACGCGCCGCTAACACCCCCCCTTCCACCACAGCAATGGCTCTCTTCGGCGCGCCAGCTGCTTCCACGCCCGTCAATACAAATGGCGATCTTTCCAGAGATGTCCCTCTTACCTCTCCGCCAGAAGACAGCATCTCCGACATCTGCTTCTCCCCTGCGAGCGAGCATTTGGCTGTCGCATCGTGGGATAGAAAAGTTCGCATCTACGAGATTAACGAGGCCGGACAAAGTGAGGGTAAAGCTTTGTTTGAACATGAGGCGCCTGTTCTGAACTGTTGTTGGTCTCCTGTGAGTCGCATTTCTCACTGTTCTCTTTTACTCTTACCAGTTCGGTTTGTTGTCTGTTGTTCTAACATCTTTTTTTTTTCTTTTCTCCCTTTCATCAGGATGGTACAAAAGTTATCGGAGCTGGCGCTGATAAGGCCGCTCGTATGTTGGATCTCTCTTCGAATGGAGCTGCTCCCGTTCAAGTAGCTGCTCACGATGCGCCTATTCGTTGTTGTGAAATGATTTCTGGCGTCTCAAATTCACAGCCTCTTCTCGTAACCGGCTCATGGGATAAAACAGTCAAGTACTGGGATCTGCGTCAATCAACTCCCATTGGCACCCTTGAATGTCAAGACCGCGTCTACACCCTATCGACAAAGAATAATCTCATGGTCATCGGCACCGCTGACCGCTATATAAATATCGTCAACCTTGATCAGCCCACCAAGTTTTTCAAGACTATGCAGTCGCCGCTCAAATGGCAGACACGAGTCGTCAGCTGCTTCACTGACGCGACTGGCTTCGCCGTTGGCAGTGTTGAAGGTCGTTGCGCCATACAACATGTCGAAGAGAAGGACTCGGCTTCCAACTTCAGCTTCAAGTGTCATCGCGAATCCCCACCTGGCTCTAACCTCACCAACGTATATTCACTCAACGCTATATCTTTCCATCCCGTCCATGGTACCTTCAGCACCGCTGGAAGTGACGGCACATTCCACTTCTGGGACGGCGTCGCCAAACATCGCCTCAAGGGCTACCCGTCTGCTGGTGGCACCATCTCATCAACCGCTTTCAATAGGACTGGTAACATCTTCGCCTACGCTGTCAGCTACGATTGGAGCAAGGGTTACAGCGCAAACAACCAACAGTATCCCAATAAGGTCATGATGCACCCCGTCGTGCCAGATGAAGTGCGACCACGCCCCAATGCTCGGAAGAATAGGTGATCGTCTGTTCTCGAATTGAATCGTTCTACACATTTGATACTCTTGTTTAAATCCATCATCCTTTCGGTAACGACAGAGCACATGGCGCTGGATCCATTTGCATCACGATAATTGACAATTCGAAAAAGGGGAAAAAAACAAAAAAGAAAAAAAAAAAGGGGGAAGAAAGAAAAAAAGTCTCTTTCGAGGAGTTGTCGTCTTACGCTATTGATCTCTACATCCGCCAATCTTCCTCGATCTGCATCTACAATTTTAGGATTCCCTGTCATCTGTTCCAAAAATTTCTGTTTCTCTTGTTTCTTGCGCATGGTGCGCTTTTGTGATGCCCGAGTTTCTTGTCCACTGGGTCATAGGCGTTAGACTGATATCTTCTTACCTCACTTGAGCGTCGCCTGTCGGCAGGGTTCCTGCTTCAGGCAGAGTTCAGGTATATCCGCTGCCTTACTTTGCATTGATGTCCCACCCGTCACCTCTTTTTCTTTCTTCTTGTCTTGCGGACTCAATGCAGGTCATAATATCACACACATTCATTCAAAGGTCTCATATCAGATCGGATCTCGCTTTTATTGCATCGTGTGATCAACCCTACATACGGATCATATTCAGCTCCTGGTTGTAGCATGAGACTACACGCAACCTGTCAATCGTGTGCACGTATGGTGGGTTTAGGCCCCCGGCGTGGGAGGTGTATCTGTTCTTCACCCTGTCTACGGCGATTCCAATAATTTTTCACCTAATACCGTAATACGTCTCTGAAATCTTCCCTTTCCCTTATGAACCACAGTCATTAGATGTATTATTATTATTGTTCATGACCGTTGGTTTAATTCGACCGTGGCGAGATCTCATCAGGGAATAGATCTAAGGTAATTCTTTCATTTTTGATAGACTACATACAGATATGCAAAACAAAAAGCACAATTGCAGTTTTGTTATCTAATCGCATAAATATGTGAGGAATTGGATCGCAATAAGCGTTCAAGGCAGCCCCTTGGACGCCGCTCCATGGTGCACTTTTCAAATCAATCATGATGAGATCTTCGTCTTGCCGATATCTTCTGTAACCTGATCGATCTGAGCATCAGACTTCTTGACTGCGGGCTGAGGCTTACCAGGGGCTCCATTACCGCCTTCCACTGGCTTGCCTTCGTTCTTTTTCTCCTTCTTCTCCTTCTTCTTAGCCTTATTGGCTGCCTTCTTGGCAGCAATTCTTGCTGCCTCCTCAGCCTTCTTCTGACGCTCCTCCTGCGAACCACCGAAATGTTCGCGCCATTCGTCAGCCTTCTTGGGATCAATCATAGAGAAAAGATACTTGGCCTTGCCAATTTGATGACCGGGCTTGATCAACGTTGGTTTCCAGCCATCCTTGATATCATCTAGAGATGGAATGTTGGTCATGGGGGCATTCAGCTGCTCCATGATCGACCTCGAAGTCGCAGGAAGATAAGGAGAAAACACAGAGGCAACAAGGCCGATCAAATTGAGAACAATACCGACGACAGAAGCCGCACGCTCGGGATCATTCGCAATAAGGGAGTTATCCAACTTGTTTTTCTGAATAAGAAGATTTCCGGCCTCAACAATCTTCATAGCATCAACGACACCCTGCCGAAGGTGTACTGCCTCCATATCTTCGATATATTGACGCAAAAGGACAGTGACCTCGTCAAGATCTGCTTCGAATCCGACGGTGCTAAATTCGGGGACAATCGAACTGTAGGCCTTCGGGCTTCCAACAAGCTTGACAAGACGATTCACAAGATTACCAAGCTTTGCGAGCAACTCAGAGTTGTTAGCATCAACGAACGACCGCCACTCAAACTGGGTGTCACCGGTCTCAGGGCGATTCTTGAGAAGATAATAACGCCAGACGTCAGCAGAGACACCAGTCTCCTTCGCGTTGTTGCCGAAGACTCCAATGCCTCTGGACTTGCTGAATTTGCCATTCTCGTAGTTCAAGTATTCCGTTGTACTAAGGTGCTTGACCTGAGTCCAAGTATCCCTCGTACCGATCTGGCAGCCAGGGAAAATAACGCTGTGGAAGGGGACGTTGTCTTTGCCAAGGAACTGATAGAGCTGGACGTTCTCAGGATTGCGCCACCACTTCTCCCATTCCGACGTGTAGTTTGCTGTGATTGATGGATACCCAATACAAGCCTCAAACCATACGTAAAGAACCTTCGATTCGAAGTTGTCTAGCGGAACGGGCACTCCCCACTTGAGATCACGGGTAATGCTTCTATCTTGAAGACCTTCCTTCAGCCAGGACTCCGTGATGACTCGGCTGTTCTTAGGCCATTTACCATCCTCCATTGCATGATGGGCCCATTTCTCAATTTCCGGCTGAAGCTTATCAAGCAGGAGGTGGATGTGCTTTGTCGCTTTCCGGATAGGAGTAGCACCGTCGAGTTTGCAGCGAGGATTGATGAGGTCGAAGGGGTCAAGGAGATGGCCGCATTTGTCGCACTGATCACCTCTGGCATCATCGTAGTGGCAGCGAGGGCACTCTCCCTCGACATATCTATCAGCCAAAAAGGAGCCGTGTTTCTCACAGAAAGGTTGCTCGGCAGTCTTCTCAGCGAGGAAACCATTGTCCCAGAGACGTTTGAAGATGGCCTGGGCGATCTCGGTGTGCTGTGGTGTAGGCGTGCGGCCAAAGATATCGAAGCCTATTTCAAACCACTCATACACCTCGCTGTGAATCTTGTTGTACTTTGCGCAGAGCTCCTCCGGAGTGACCTTCTCCTCTAGAGCCTTGGTTTCAGTGGCAGTGCCATACTCGTCAGTGCCACAGACGTATAGACAAGGCCTCCCACAAGCTTTTTGATATCTGTCAAAGTAAAGGCGAAGTTGATTAGTGTCAGACCTCAGCAGCACAGAGGGCAAAGCCGTGAAGGGACAATCAATACCTAGCAAAGACGTCTGCGCTCAGGACAGAGCCAACGATGTTGCCAAGATGGGGGACGTTGTTCACGTAGGGCAGTGCGCTGGTGACGAGAATGTTGCGCTGCCCTTCCTGGGGCAGGATCTTTTCGTCGACGGCGACCATGTCTCTCGAATCGCTGTGTTGGAGGACGGACAGGACAAAAAAGGGCAGTGTGTAGTGGGATGCTAGGCTGTATGAATACTGGTGAAAAAGAAAAAGAGTAGCGGAAAAGCAAAAGGGAGAGAGAGAGAGTACAGAAAAAAAAAGATTAAATCAAACAAAATAAAACCCTTTTTTTTAGGATTTTCCCGTACGGAGTTGGAGGTTGGAGTCATCGATCGTCATTGCGGCGTCAAACGCGGGGGCGCATTGCGACAGAACAACCGGCCCCTCTCTTCTCTCTAGGTCTCTTTATTGATGAAAACTATTACTTTACTACTACCGTACAGTAGACATTGACTAGAAGACTGAACAAGACTGGACAAGGCTACAGAAGAGATCGCACGAGTGAATCGCCATGAACTTATTTTGTTTTAGTACAGGTACGGGGACGGGGACGGGGACGGGCGTCGTCCAAGCATACTGCTCATTTATTTCATGCGTCAAGTTCTTCAAGACTCTTGACAGCCATTGCCATGGCACCTTCTCGAGTAGCGTGTCCTCCGATGAAACCGCTGGCATGCACAAAGACCGCACCGGCGGGAATTCTCTCTGCACCCTTCTGTTCCGCTTCCTCGGCCATGAGCGAGTCAAGCGCGTCGTCGCGAACGCCGCGCCATGACTCCTTCAGGGGAAGGCGAGACTCGAACGCAGAGGCCGGAGTTGAGGCAGCCTGGACACGCCATCTCGACGTCGGGTCCTTTGACTCTGGATACAAGACATAGAACACCTCTGCAGCGGTGGCCTTCTTAGGGTCGTATGGGGCTTTCCCGTCCTCTTTGGCGGACTCGTCTGGAGCAGTGGCTGATTTTCCGTAGTCCTCCTCCAAGCTGTATAGGTGTTCCTTCCAGGGGACACCTCCCTCAGGCAGGACAATGATGCGGCCCGATGGGTGGACGTCGAATCTTGCACTGTATGCAGTCTGCATGACGGCGCGGGCGGGTAGCCATGATAGAACTGTCCAACGGAGTTTGCGGTCGAAAGTCTCGCCCATGAAATTGCTGGCGCGGGCAAACAGGGAATCCTCGTCCTGGGGCTCTGAGGAAGGGGCGTCCGGGTTAGGCATGTTCATGTCGCGCACAAGGGCGGGGACGGTGATTGAAGATTCGTGGAAGCGTTTTTCGATGCCAGCAGCGGCCAAGTCATCCGGGTTGTAGCACGGGATGCCATTGTCGTTGGCATCAATGGCTTCGATGAAGGTAGAGTACAGTTTGTTGTAGACAGTGTGGACATCCTGGTGGTCTTGGGGAACCTTCATGTAATTGGAGATGATGGCTTCGCCGAAATGCATGTAGACAAGGCCAGCGGAGCTGAGTTTAGTCTTCTGGCCAGGGAAAACAGTGCTGAAGGAGCGTTGATGGTGGTCATATCTGTTTGCCTCCGGGTTGTACTCTCCACCAACATCGACAACGGTATGGCAGGTGGCCAAAACAGCAGGGTCGCGGGTGCGCACCAAGGGCGAGGAAGCATAGTCGGGCAGCTTGCGAAGCAGATAGACAGCTAGGGCCTCGTCTGCGTGGAATTGACCACTGCCAAAGAAGCAACAGTCAGCGCGCGCGTGAAAACGAGAGGAAAGTAACAGGCAAAGCAGCGACGACGAACTTGTGGGTGCCGATGAGAGGGCCAGAGAGCTTGATTTTCTTGGGAGCAGGGAGTTCAGCCATGATTCCGAATTGTCTGAGGAGGCGAAGCATGAGATGGCAGAGATGGCAAAGAGAGTGAGGGCTGTCAGGGCTATCTCTCTAGTCTGTTTCTCTGTGTGGATTGTTTGGTGTACCTGAAGATGAAGTTGAAACTCGATCTTTCACGCGCTTAATTTTTTTTA
>AZGZ01000002.1:897471-912632 GCA_001636715.1 Ascosphaera apis ARSEF 7405 | reverse complement strand
CCTCCTCTCTCTCTCTCTCCTGTCCCTCTTCCCTCTCTGCTAATCCTGTCCTGACCCTGACCCTGCCCTGACCTGACCTGCCTTGATCTGCCTTGAGAGAGGGAAGCCAGCTCAATCGCCATCACCATCACCATCACCGTCACCAGCTTCTTTCTACTCAAGTCAAGACCCCCCCGGAAATTCCCAATACTCAACGTCAATATCGACATCCAGGTGACAGAAACTGAGACTGAAACTGAGACTGAGATCCTTTTACAATCCCAATTCTGACTCCTCCCCAATGTGGCTTGTTCGCGCCTTCTCGTCCCTCTTCTTTCTCACTGCCATCGTCCTCTCTGTTCCCCTCGCCTTCGACGTTGGCGGGCGTGAGTGCGGCATCGCTTTTTCGCTGTCTCTGGCCCTGTTCTACTTCTTCTTCTCCCTCCTGCGCCTCACTACTCCCGCCAGCTCCCACATTCGCAGGTTTCTTATCTTCCTCATCAGGTCTTCGCAGGCTCTCATCGTCCCTGCCCTGCTCATATGGTCCCTTGATCGTTTCTCCTCCGACGTCGATGTCCCATTGACCTCCTCTTCCTCTTCCTCTCCCTCCTCCTCCTCTTCGTCTTTCCCGCCACGCTGGCTAGATCGCTTTCTTCATCCAACTACCCCCGCCGATGCCTCTCTGTACGACTCGGTCTTTGGCCGCGAGGGGCTCCTCGAGATTGTAACCGTCCGTTCCTGGGACAGTGCCCTCAGCTGGTCTACCCCTGTCTTCCAGTTGGCCGAGGGCTTCTGCAGTCTACTTGTCATACAGGCTTGTGGCCAAATTACACGATGGCTTGTCAATCGTGGGGGGAGGAGTGATACTTGGATGGTATGTCCCTTACTGTTTACTACTGTCGATGCTTTCTTTTTTTCCTTTGCCCCTCTGCTCTTCTAATCTTTCCCCCGCATGTCGCGTGCTTGCACGCGCATCCTGGAATCTCATCTGACTCGTTTCTTCCACAGATCTCGCTACTTGTTCTGTCAGCTTCTGTCATCTCTAGCTCCTTATACTTCCTATGGAGGGTGCTTCAGTTCCCTAGGATCAGCAATGTCGACTCTGCCCTGATTGGCGTCGCCATCACATGTGCTGTTATTCTGTGCGCTTGGGGCATTGGTAGTGGTCGTGGCAATCCCGTTGAGAGCTCTCTGCTCTTCGCTTACATAGTCTTGTGCATCTATCAAATCTTTACAGACTATCAGCCTCTTCACCCATCCTCTGTCCAGCCCTTGCCGGCTCAGACCACCGATTTCCCCCCGCTACCTCCAATCATCATGGAGTCCTATTCTACCATCATCCACGCCTTGTCCACTCTGCCTCGCATCATTCAATCCGCCTTCAATATCTTCTACGCCGCTTTCAGTGTCATCAGCCCTTCTGTCCTCGTCTCCCTTGCCTATCGGCTCTTTGTCTTCTATGCCTCCACTCGTATCATCCCCGCCGTGCGTGTCTCTGGTGGTCGGGATCTTTCTCAAGAGACATCTCTTGAGGACTCGGACGCTGCTGGCCAGTTCCTCGCTTTGCTCAGCTGGTTCTCTCCCTCTATCCTTGTCGCTGTTTACACCAGTCTCCTGATGCAGCACTTTGCATCCACCTCGCAATCCGCGGGAGCCAGTGGTGCCGATATCTGGTGGACAAACCAGGGCAGTGGTGGTGGAATCCTTTGGCGCTGGGTCAATCTTGCATGCACCATGGGGTTGTATGCCGTTGAGCTGTGGCTCGGAAAACATGATGATATTGATACCGGCATGCATTGGAAGAATGATTGATTGCGGTTACCGCTTAGTGGATCTCAATCTATCTCACGCCGTCTTCTCCGCTATCCTGATCTCTCTTGCCCTTCTAATATTCTCTTTGCGGGCTGCAGGATATTTCACTTCACTCCCGCGGTCTGGACTATTTCCACGCCCCCGTTGGGAGCAGTATCTGGTGTCACTTTTGCATGTGACAGCAAAGTCTGAAGAGAAACCCCGCTCATGGGTGCAAAATTCGTTGCTCAGCCCAGTTGTCATCGCTGCCACTACTTAGCCTTCAACCTATACGAACTTTGCACCCTCGTGCTTTTCCTAACCCTCCAGAGGCGGATGTCCCTGTTTTCCATCAAGAATGCGCACATCTCTAGGGGGACTTCGTTATCGGCCCCCACCTCATATGGTACAGAATCGTCCGCTCATGAAGGTCGGTCGTCTCGATTGACTCGCCGATCAGCCTCATCAATACGAGCGAGATATTACCCTTGTTTGCCCCTTACGCAGTATTGAAGGGCTGTGGATAGTTACTGTATCTGCTGGCTCGACTATATCTCCGTGTAAAATCTGCGTCAATTGGTTGCTGACATCAGCACTCGGCATGCTGCGCCTGCCTATCAAAGGTCGTTACACTGTGGTTCTCACATTTATATCTTAGACATTATACTCTCCTTTCGATCATATGTCGAAATCATCTCAAACTTTCTATCCCAATAATGGCAAAATCTCTTTGAGCGTTTTCACGACCAATGTTTGGGCGCTGCATTCACAAACAGCATACCTATATTCTGGTTCATCGAGATACCGGTCATTGGCTCCTTTGACATTTCCGAGTCATCGCAATAGCAACTCTTTTTCTATCTTGTGTTTGCTTCATGTATTGGATGGATCACTCATCATCCATCAGTCTTGATAACTCAATGGCACCATTCTTCCAATGATATTGGTAACTCAATTGGTTCATTGAACGACTGTATAGCAATCTCATTCCTCAATTCTCTTTGACTAAAACGAGTCATCGCCACACTTCCCCAGAATGATGACGTGCTTCATCTTTGTACAGTGACATGCTCAATACTCCTTCATTGATCACGATCCATAGCTTCCGGCGTTATTTTTGCCCTGTTCGATGTGGTGGCGGTGTTATTCTTGTACTTATTCGCACCAGCTGGGCAGTTCTTGCGTAAAAGAGGTCCTTTGCATATGTCGGAGTTCTGATCACCACTACAAAAAGAAACGTCCACTCAAACGATGTGAAAGGGCAGTATCAAATTGAAAGGCGAAATGCATCTCGAAAGATCAAATGCAGCAATTGATGAGATAGAAGGAATGACAGTAAAACATGAGTTCACGACATCGACAAGGTTGTGAGATGAGTTTCGAAAAGAACCGGGTGACCACAAAATGCGAAAAGCGGACATCTTCGTGTAGAAGGATAGGCGAGATCAGACAGAGTCAGTACGTGCACCCAAAATTGAGCTATGAAGGGCGAAGGCGGAGGGCTGGTAGGATCGATATATGATGGAGTAGGCGACAAAGAAGTATTCTTCACGGTAAGTTAAGGGTCACTTGCATCTCCCTGCGGTAGCCTGGCGTTTCAACGGCTCCCAAATGAGAGCACAGCAGCTGATGCTGCTATCAAGTATAAAAAAAAAAAGAAAGAAAGGACCTGCATGTAAAACAGATGGAAAGACCGGAAGTAAAGAAAGTCGGCTTCTCGAAGAAGTATGGTAGCGTTCTATGATTGCTGGATGGTTGGTTCGGCTGCTGAGCCTGACGTTGACTGCTCCTCGTTATGCTCATTCCGGCGATGCTCCTTGATGTCATCAGAACTAGTCTGGTGATTGAGAACACTGCTTTCCTTCATGGGACTATGGGCGGTAGGATAAGCAGAAGCACCTGGGGCGGCAGGAGATGGAGAGACGGCAGGAGGCGATGTACTGGCAGTGGTTGCATGGGGAATATTCTCGGGAACGGGGTGACGGGATCCCACAGTTGTAACGCCAACATCAGATGCCTTTCCAGCTTTGCTCAAGGCATAGTCACCAGAATCAAAATATTTTCGTTCCTTCAAAGGTAGGGGGAGAAAGGAAGGGGCGGTCCAATCAGTCAGCCAAGGGTGCACGAACGAGAGTAGCAAACCGAAGGTGTTCTTGTCTACCTTTAGTTTATTCTGGAGTAAATCCTTCTTCGTGGGTAATTTGCCGTACAGACGCAGAAGACGTTGTTCCTCTGGCGTTAATTTCTGCAGTGAGGGGTCAGCACTGCAGTACAATCACAGATAGATAGTTGCATGACTGTGGAGGGACGAGTGGAGGGGAAGAGCGGAAGAAAGACAAGTGGTTGAACGGGCGAGCAGAGTGCGGATGGAGAACAGGGGGGACGAACGGAAAGATCAATCTTGTTTTGCTGGTGAGGATTCATGGTTGAGAATGGGTATCAGGCGAGAAGCGAGTAAATTCGAGGAATTGAAGACGATGAGATGGAGTGGGAGAGTATGAGGGGAGAAAGCGCCGTGTAGTGTGAATAGCGCGCTCCTCACCAAGGAAGAGAGAAGAGAGTGTGTGTGAGAGCAGGAAACAGCGAGAACAGGAGATGCGAAGATGTCGATAGTAGCGGGCGTCTCCAGATGAGGATGAATGTGGTGGTGATGGTGATGGTTACAGTGCTTAGATGTCGAGGTTGATGTCGATGTCGATGTCGATGTGAGTTTAGTTGTATGATAGTGGAAGTGGGTTGGCGGATGAACCTATGTACGGATTGCATTACATTAACATACTGTGCATTATGCATCATTCATCCAAACCAACTCACATCCCGCTGCTACTGCTGCTACTGCTGCTGCTGCAGGACTTTTCTGCTTTCGCTTTACACATATACTACACGCTTACATACAGTACGGTCGATTTGCTCTGGACTTGCCCTGCTCGGTACAGCGCATCGTCCCAATGGCCACCTACGTCGTCGAGCATCTCGACCCCGAGCTGGGTGCTTGGTCTGCGCTCGAGTACGCTTGCATTGCTCGCGAATCGCACCACGCCAATGCGCGCTTCCTCTTGACTTCTGTCCCTGAGACCCTCCGATTGCCGCCAGATCTCGCTGCCACAAGTGGCCTTGACGTCGAGCACCGTAGCGTCGAGGACATTTTTGCTAGCAAAAAGGAGCGCGTGTGTTTGTTGGATCCTGCTGCCAAAACAGAGTTGTCGCCAGAGGATGGCTCCTCCTTTGATGTGTTTCTCTTTGGTGGAATTTTAGGTACGACTCAATAAGATGCATAAATCGTGGCGGCTTACCTTGTGTTGGAAAACATGATAGTACAGACAGCGGCCACGAAGATGGGAAGATCAGGATTCTTCCAAAGAATCCCAGAAGGAATATGGGTTCTTTGTGCACCAGTGCTAACGTGTAAACAGGTGATGATCCTCCACGAGGTATGTCTATCGAGCATGAAAGGAGTAGCTCGCGTTTAATCAGTCATTTTCTCACGATTGGACTTTCATTTCTGTTTCTGTTACTCTTCTTCTTCCTTCCTAAATCTTTACCTCCTGGTCAAAGCTTTTGTCTAACACGCAGCACACCATAGACCGCACAGCAGAGCTCCGTCAGAAAGGATTTGCAAATCGTAGGCTAGGTCCCATACAGATGACCACAGATACAGCTGTGCGAGTGACCCGCATGGTTGTGCAAGACAAGAGTAACCTTTTCTCCCAACCCATCGTCCCCTCTTGGCCAAGACACCTCTACTCATCTCTCATCCTGAACCCCTCTAGTACCGTTGGAGCAAGTGCCATATGTGGACTACCCGGAGCTGAGGATTGATGAGCACGAAAGCACAGAAATGCCCTTCCGCTATGTGAAGAGCGACCAGGGCAAACCCATCATGCCGGAGGTGAGTGTTTGTGGGCAAACCAAGAGCATTATATATATATATATATATATATATATATGCCTATATCATATGCAGCTCGCAGCTAACTGGGTTCTGGCGTCGTTTTTGGTTCAGGGTATGGTGGAGCTCATCAAACAGGACGCCGACAAATCTGTCAACGATCTCCTTTGAGTACCCATGCAAATACATAGGTTGCGAGACTCTTGAAAAGTAGTCATATACCTGGCTCTGCGGGTTTCTGAACGGCAATCAGTCTGCTTGTACATGCGGCTCTTGGTACGTAGTTAGTACCTTGACTTGTTGATTCGGCTGTCTCGCCGTCTTTTGTTTCTTCTTATATTCTTCTTATTCTTCTGCTTCCGTATATATTCTCAGCAATAGAAGTTCAGCCATTCTCATATTGAATTTTCTTTTCCCTTCACATCTGGCTTCCTTCTCCGCCACCCTATCATCACAGCCATGACACCCATTTCTATCTCCTCGTCGTGTAATTCATGGACGCCGTTGTTTTCCTGTCCTCTACGCCATGTTATCGTCATAGCTGCCGTCGTTAGCTCGCTGTTTCCCTCGCCCTCTTTCGCAGAGCAGAAGAGCGCCGCAGAATACCATGTCGCCTCGCTGCCAGGGCAGCCCGATGGGCTTCTACCCAAGATGCATGCTGGGTTCGTGTGATTTGGACATCCCTTCCGTGGCACCGACATTGTGCCTGTGCTGATATCCATCCGTCTTCCTGCAGCCACATAGAAGTCGATCATGAGAAGAACGGCAATCTGTTTTTCTGGCATTTTGAAAGTAAATATGTCGCCGACAAGCCTCGTACCCTCCTATGGTTAAATGGTGGCCCCGGCTGCAGCTCACTTGATGGTGCCCTGATGGAAATTGGTCCATTCAGACTCTCGAACGACCATACTTTACGACAGCTGAATAGTTCCTGGAACGAGTTTGCAAATGTGCTCTTTGTGGACCAGCCCTTGGGGACAGGCTTCAGTTATGCCAATACGGATAGCCTTGATCATGAAATGGCAGAGGTGGCAGACCATATGGTTACCTTCCTAGAGAAGTGGTTCGCCATTTTTCCTCAATATGAAGCTGATGACGTGGGTCACACTTCCCTGCCCTTTTAAAGCATGTGGTCATTTTTAGTGTCAGGGCTTAACTTTTCATGGTCATTAGCTTTATATCGCTGGCGAGTCGTACGCAGGTCAGCATATTCCATACATCGCCAAAGCAATCATTGATCGCAATGATCGCGTTGGCCCCGTGAGTATACAGTGGAACCTTCGTGGGTTGCTGATTGGCAACGGTTGGATCTCCCCTCGTGAACAGTACGAATCTTACGTGAAGTTCTCGAAGCAAAGAGGACTTCTCAAATCCGGCACTGACGCAGCCAAATTTGTCGATGAGCAGATGGGGATCTGCCTATCTCTCTTTGATCAGCCCGGTGCCTACGATAAAATTGACATCGGTGACTGCGAATCTGTCTTAACCACAATCATGAGTGAGACCGAAAAGAACGGCATGTGTTATAACATGTATGATATTCGCCTACAAGAGTCTTACCCATCATGTGGTTCAAATTGGCCACCAGATTTGGAATATTTAACGCCATATCTGCGCCGCGATGATGTCAAAAAGGCATTGCACATCAACCCAGAAAAGAAGACGGGTTGGGAGGAATGCAGCGGATCCGTGTCAAAGCAACTACGGAACTTGAATTCGAAGCCTGCTGTACAACTGCTCCCTTCACTTATCGAAGCTGGGGTACCTATCTTGTTGTTCAGCGGAGCAGATGATATGATATGCAATCATATAGGGACCGAGGATTTAATTGCTAACCTTGAATGGTCTAACGCGAGAGGTTTCGGGGATGCTCCTCGTTACAATTGGCTCTTTGGCGGGGAGATAATTGGTTTTTATCAGCAAGCACGGAACCTGACTTATGTCCTTTTTTACAATTCTAGTCATATGGTTCCTTTCGACCACCCAGCCAGAGCTGTTGATATGCTCAATAGATTCATGGGCGTCGATCTCACAGAGATTGCCAGCGTTCCCTCGGGCCTGGTTCTTGATGGTTCTAACAGCACAGGTACAATTGATTTAGACACTGCGAGAGAGAAAAAGTTGCATGAACAGGAATTGGAGGAAATGAGAGTTCAGAGCGAGCGGCGTCTACGTTCAGCAGTCCGTGATACCTATCTGAAAGTAATCACGGCCGGCGCTTTCATATTTTGCGTGACGCTAGCCAGTATAGCCACCGTTGTTTACTGTCGTCGGCGGCACCATAACAAAACTAGCCCACGAAATGACCTTGGCTCATATGCTAGAGTTGCTGAAGATGAAGACGCTATATCTTTGATGAGAGTTCCAAAACAATCAACCTTTAACGAAGACAATCGATCTTCAGATGTTGATGAGTCTCAACTGCCGATGTTGCACAACGTGCCAGAAATTACGCGAACCTCAACTCCACGAGATCGTGTCAGCTCTTAAATGAAGAAGCTTCTGTTCCAATCGCTGCAGAATCTGTATATTACTTGTCTATCTCTTTTCGAGACTCTTAACGAATTGGCGGATCTGAATAGTTGAATGGTATCTCTATTAACAGATATAATGCCATTTTCCATAACCAGGTTCATTTGATGTACATACGTGCTCAAGACAGCCGCTAATTTACTGAGCAGAACTTCACATCCTCCAGACTTTGACTAACCCATCATCACCGGTACTCAGTAGGACTTCTTGGGTTGCGCCTGAGGTCGCTGCTTCACATATGTCTGCCCAAACGACATGATTTATCTCGTATTCACCATGGGCAGCTTCAATAATCCGTATCACCTCCCATTGGGAGTTCCAACTTGTTCCCTCCTTCAAGTTATGCATGTCGACGTCTCCAGACATTTGCTTTTCCTCATAAATTGCAATGCGGCCATCAGCCCCAGTTGTCGCAATATGACCTGTATGTTTGCTCCAGCTTACGGAGTATATTGAAAGATCATGGACAGGTGGCAACGTTGTCTCCTCGATCCAGACTTCATCAGCTTCGGTAGGCCGTATGATACTGGGAATAGAAGACGTATTCTGTGGACTTTGCTTATCGGAGATTCTTTTCCAAATTCGCACAGTTTTGTCATCAGAGGCGGAAACGAGACGTGGGTGCATGGAAGATATCTGATCATTTGCTATTTCGGAAACATCGCCGCCTATCAAAGATTGATTGCCACGGGTCTTGTCCAAATTTTCCCAGTCGATAGACCATACGGTTCCTTCGTGGCCTTTGAGACAAGCCACTTGGCCCCAGTCATCTGCATCTTCTCTCCATAAGCGAATCGTATCATCGTAACTGCCACTTGCAAGACAATCTTCATTCGGATGCCATGCCAGGCATTTGACATCTGCAGCATGTTCTTGGAGAACAGCTACTGTTTCGAAGTTATCGTCTCCATCCTCGAGATCTTCCCATATCCATATCGATTTGTCGCGGGAACAAGTGGCCAGCATTGAGCCATTCGAGGACCAGGCCACGGATTTGACTTCACTCTCATGTCCGTCCAACAAAACAGCAAATCTCCATCTGTCATCCTCGTCGTCTCCAGCCACTTCTGTACTGCTCTGGAGCAACTTTTCGTCGCCGTCGTTGATGTCTGATTTCCATATTCCCACAGTGGCATCGAAGCTACCCGTTGCAAGAATCAGTTCTTTGCTTTTGGGTTTCCATGCACAACTTCGAATACTTCGTTCATGGCCCCCACCTATAACGGCAAGTAATTGGAAATTCACGAGAGAATATATTCGGACCGCTTTGTCGATTCCACAGACCGCGACAATAGGAAGACTAGGATGTGGAAAACTTGACCATTGTCGACCGGGCGTCGGTGACGACAGGGACGCAATAGGTTGGAAAGCTAAGCTCAAGGCTGAAGTTGTTTGAGCGGTCGCAGGCATAGCTTCGTAATTAGATGGATATGTTCTTCAAGCGAGAAGTAGTAAGGTTGAGATCTAGGTAGCAATTCAATCACAAGAAAATAGACCTCTTCTGCAACGAGTGTCAGAGATAGCGTCAAATAAATTTAGTGCAGTATCAGAATCTCAGGTGGGGCATTCACTCTGTTTACAACCACAATAGGGGTAGTCAAAAATTTGGTTTCCTCAATGTGCCAAAACCTGGGTTACAGGTTAGGTACAAAAATTGAAGGTTACTTTCACTGCTTTCCCATCAGACCTCTTTAGAAGCTGGAATCAAAAAAAGTCGACATCAAAATTAGCGCGGTTTCAGAGCAGTGGGTGGCGTCAAGATTCTTTGAAAAATTATGCTGCTAGTATCGCAAGTGTTTTTGTATTGTAATTTAAATAAAAATATTTTGACAATCATCTTCGAGCTATCATCGACGTGTTATCTTTGATTGACAAACACCTACCTATCTTCAAAGACGATTGACGAATAACCACCATCATCATGGATGACAGAATTGTACATGCAACAATGGGCATGCATGCCACATTGAACTCAATAATACAAGTGCTTGCAGCAGATACTGCTATCATTGCTTCGTATTTACAAGAGGATGAGTGTCCTGTCAGAAGAAGACAACAGAGGGATCCATCAATCTTTCAACATCCAACCATAGAGCACCCCAAATTCATATTCAACCTCAACAGCATGTCTGAACAAATGGTATCACGGCACTTCAGGTTCATCAAGACAGAGATCTGCAGATTGCAGCCTTTTATGACCTTATTTCTCGTGAAATGGAAAGAGGGCATCAAGTCATCTGATGACTTGGTCATGTGTATATGGTTGAACAGGCTTTCTTAACTGAATAAAATCACTGATATGCCACATTTCTTTAGCCTTAGCATGACGTATGTAGACTTCGTCTTCAAAGGCTTGCAACATTACTTCGACAAAAGATTTGCACGTCTCATGTGGTTTGACAGATAAAGGAGTATGCTGAGGCCATTGGAGAAGACAGCAAGATATGGGCCTTTATTGACGGCACAACTCAGCAGATTTGTCGATCTCAACTCCATCAAGACATCTTTTACACTGATCATAAATCTTTTCATTGGTATAAGTGGCAGGCAGTCGTGACACCAGATGGCTTGTGTTCATCTTTTGGTGGAGCAATAGAAGGATTGAAGTCAGACTGGACTTTGTATCACTATTCAAAGATTGAGAGAGAGATTGTCGCATGATTCAACACTCAAAACGTACCTATGGATGAGAGACCATTTATCTATGGCGATGCAGCATATAACAGCAGCAGAGCAATGATAGGGCCATGGTGAAGACCACCACGTGAAGAGTTGTCAGCGGAGAAAAGAGCATTCAACCATCGCTTGTCAAAAAAAAGAGTGTCAGTTGAGAATTATTTTCCAATGGTTCAAAAAGGCTAGAGTCTAGAGGTCATGCGTACCATTCACAGAGTTGGAAGCTCACCAGTGGCACTGGTCTTTACCGCCTCAAACTTTTTGAAGAATTGTAAGTCATATCTTCAAGGAAGCAACCAGGTATCGACAAAGTTTGGTGTACCACCACCTTCAATCAACAAATATCTGGCGTCCGTGATGTCTTAAAGACGACAGCAAACAACAAGAGAAGAAAGATAGAGTGAAATTGATGAAAATTAAATGAGTTAGTCAAATTCAAGAGTTTGTATGGCGGGGGGGGTGGGAGAGAGCTTGTATGGGGGAGTGAGACAATTTGCTTATTTTTTCTATACCCTACTTTCTTCAATTCCCTGAATTAGACATCAAGAGATTAGTCAAGCTTTAGAGAAGCAATTAAGGATGGTAAACGGGTCAATTTGTTTGATTAATGTATCTTTTGTCTTTAGGAAACAGCATTTATTACCTAGACAGACAGTGTGTGAATGCAGAGATTTCATTGATACAGCTGTTGATGATGAAGTGAATTGCAATTCAGGAGTTCAGGGGTTGATCGTATAGGATTCGGAAATTGACTAATCACAGCGCGACGAAAGACTTAGAGTTAAAAAAAATGATTTCAAAGACAATAACACAAAGCTCTGAATTTGTCTAAGTACAACTCTTTAAACCACTTCAATTCAGTCAATTTGTCTTTTTTTCAGCTTCAAATCATCGTTCATATGCTCCATAATCTCAGTACTGCGTTGGCTGTGACATAAAGTCCATACCGGGCTGTGAGGGCACTGGAACCACTGTCGATTTGGCAGCGCGGACTTGCAATAGCAGCTCAATATTCTTCTCCATAACCTTGATTTGAAGCTTAGAGCGCTTCAACTCCTTCTCCTGAATACCCAATTTACTCTGTAGAGCATGAACTCTGCCCTCAATTTGAATGGACTTCACGGACGTCAATGAGAAACCGTCTTCCATCTTTTGGATGTACTCAGTCTGTTGCTTTAACACGCCTGACATGAACTTTTGGACATTACTAAAGTAAGAGCTCATCTCATCACTCATTCTTTTACTATCTGAATTTGATGGCGTCGCACTGACATCTGGTCTCATTGATCTAGGTGTTGTCAAGAAGGACCTTACACCATCAACTGCTTCGCGATGCTCGTTTTGTAGCTCCTCCCATTCAGCTTTCTCGATAGCGAGCTGTTGTTCATGACGAGTCCATGCCATTTGCTTCATCTAACAGAGATCTGTGAATTCCACCGCTGGTGGATCGTCACAAACCGGTTTCGCTTTCCTAAGACTTTTGAGTACCTAGTTTGGCCATTTAATGGGCAAATTGAACTTGTCGTTGAGAAATGTTCTGAGGTAGGTGTCCCAGTCTGGTAACTTCGTTGTCCTGTATTCAGCGATATGCTCAACTGCAAATCAAACTACTTCTTCTCTCTGCTTGACATTGAGGCGGTTGCTGTTCCCACCCCCGCGTCTATGAGATGGCTCTGCCGCAGTAGATTAAGCCTGAAGGTCATCTGCGGCGGGCGGGATATCATCTTCTCCCTCCTATCTTTCTTATCATCGTCTGTCTCTAACAGTGGTTCAGTGAAGGAGACAGTCGCTTGGGCTTTATCTGCAGTCAAATCGATTGCAGCGGCCGGAATCAAGGAAGAATGATAGTAAGACATGATTAAGGAACTGAAAGTTTGACAAAAAGGGTAAGTTTGTAAGGTGAAAAGGGTTTTTTTTATTATGCCCAGATGATTAATGATGTTAGTTTACAGATCTGAAAAGATTGTCAAGGCCTTAGTTTACGCGCTAGAAGGTTCAAAAGACTGCCTATACAGAAAGGAGATGATTTGATGTCAAGTCAAAATTTGACATCAGTTCATGTCAAGACGACGAGATTTCACGTCGCTACATCAAATGGGTGGGAATCAAAATCCCCATGTTTCACCCCGACCATGGCGCTGAATTCCCTTTTAGGAGGTACAAGTGCAAAGTCAGTTTTGGTTCCAGCTTCTGAGGAAGTCTATTTAAAAATGAGAAATTTTCTATTGTTTGACCTGGCTAAAATCATCCAATCAGATCGTGCAATTTCATCTATTTACCTATAACTCAGGTTTATCAATATTACTTATCTATTGCCTGAGCTAGTCTGATATATCTTCTACAGATTTTAACATACTCTGCCGCAACTAGTTGCCTCATCGGATTTAGCGTATGCCAAGTTTTCTTAAATTTGTATTGTCTGTGGTTTTTACGGATCACGTATCATATCTTAAACATTCATTGTGAGAATACGTTCAACCGTACAATGTATGTAAATTGTATACAAACTGAGATGCACAAAATTTTTGTAAGTGCCACATAGCGATAGACAAAGATCACAACAAAATTCAGTCAAATTCAGCGCTCAATCAATCATGTCAAATTTGTCAAGGGCGGGCTCAGGCTTTGACTACAAGTTCGTTGGAGGCGAAGGCGGAGGCGAAGATAAAGAAGAACACGAAGGGAAGTTGTGGAATTATCTTGGTATCAAGGCTGGACTATGAGAACAGGGAAAACACAAGACAAAGGCTTGAAGAAAGGAAAAGGAAATCAGACAGAACAGGAGGGAACAGGCAGCTATTTAAGTCAGAGGTGGCCCAATAGATTACGGCTAGTAATCTATTCATCGTTTGATCTGTATGATCTGTAACATTGATCCCTGACTCTGATTGGCTAGTGACTACGGGAGCTGATCTTAGGACAAGGAGTGATCCGATCGAGATGAGACCATAACCAAAATGGCGGAGATGACAAGACGCACAAGCTGATGTCATGTACGTCGAGATCCAGGCAACGCTGACTAAGGTATCATGATCGACGAGCCGAGGGAGAACTGTGACAAAATTATACTAACATTGAATAGCATATATAAATCACATATGAGTGATGTTCAGGCAATATTGAGCAGACTACTGACTCAGCTAGATGAAGTTTCATCTTTTGTATTAGAGAGAATAGTTTTTGCCCCGTAAGTACGCCGCTTAGCGATCAACCAGAATCTCCCTTCTCTCCATCATCGTTATCTCTCGTGCAGTCTTCACCAGTCGATAATAACTCATATCTACGCAACGCAGACTCTCTCGACAGACTCATTTTCTTCTCGTACAATGATGGTAAAGCATACATCACGTGGAGAGCTGGAGAAGCAGATTTTGTGATTGCTGAGAGAAACTCGTGAAATCACCGTCTCACTATCCTGGGGAATTATCAATACTACGATATCAAATATTATATAGCGCGCTTCGGCGAAAGTAAGGCTCAGAACAACAGACACAGCACTGTGGTTCGATACGGGTGTCTATGAAAAGAAACTTCTCAGTATTGCGACGGGTTATAAAATTTCACTTTCAAGCAAAAAGGCTCTGAGATATCTGCTAATCATTGGCGCCATCGAGACATAGCAGTTTGAGCGAGGATTGTGGAGCTATCTTGAGCGTTTAAAGCTCACGCTATCGACATTGCAAAGCAGGTGTCAAAGGAGATGAACGTCACGATCACCTCCAAAGACGTGCAAACTATGCGTGATGCGGAGAGTGTCAAATGTTGTGAGAAATTCACTGCAACGCAGTATCTCTTCAAGAAGCTGAGACGAGATGAGGACTGCATTGTCAAATACAAGCTAGATGAATGCAATTGCCCAATGTATGTTCTATTCACATTCAAGTCTTGCGTCGAGATATAGAGGGAAAACCCTGGGGTACTCATGATAGATAACACGTACAAGATCAACTGCTCTGAACTCCATCTCATGGAGATCATCAGAAGCACTGGCTTGAACACCACGTTCAGCGTCGCGTGATATCTCATAAACCGGAAAAAGGTTGACAATTATCGATGAGTACTGTCTCATTTAATGCTGATCATATTCACTCATGGTCTATTGGTATCAGGCATTATCATAACCGGCTTTGATAAGGCACTTCTGCATGCTAAAGCAGAGATATGTTTTAACACTACTTCTCAACTCTGTGTCTAGCATATTCAGAAAAATGTACGATTCAATATTGTGAAAAAATATATGATAGTTTGTCAGATAATACATATTTAAAATTTCTTGTTGATGTAATAAGTTCTC
>AZGZ01000002.1:848518-861325 GCA_001636715.1 Ascosphaera apis ARSEF 7405 | reverse complement strand
AGAGAAAATTTGCGCAGAGGTTCAAACGTGGAAGATTTAACGTCTGGAGCGTAAGGCCAGACAAGAGCCTCAGAGTGCGATAAGGCGAGGGCTAAGCCATAGTTGGAATCGACACAAAATCGCCAGTGAACTTCAGGGACAAACATTAGTATGCAGACAAGGAAACAAGAGAGAGAGAGAGAGGAAGGAAAAGCGAAAAAAAGGGGAGGGGGGATAAAATTGGAAGATGGATTGTGACTAACCAGAGGACTTGGAGACTTCATCTGGAGTGAATTGAACGCGCGAGACAGAGTAAAGCTCATTTTGAGACTGTGATTGCGAAAAATATGGGTTAGCTAGGGTCAAGCACATGGGCAAGAGATCAGGGAATGAACGCAAAAAGGGGGATTTACAAGAAGAGAGAAGCTGTCGGGACGGGCATCAGTATTGGTCAATCTTCGGGGCCCTCTAAAGGCAAGCTGCTTGCTGGCGCTGGCGGCGAGAGGGCTGGTGATGGCGGGGATGGGGTCTATTGAGGAATTGGGAGAAAGAGAGATGGCCTCGCGGGCCTCGTCAGGCTGGTGGAAAGAGGAACGCTGCTTCTTTGCCTTTAGGGCTTTCTGGGCATCATCGGACACGGCTCGTTGTCTGCGGCGAGAAGCGCGGTTGGAGGAGGGTGGAGGGAGATGGGACTGCGCGGCGGCAGAGAACATGGCCGATGTAGCAGCAGCAGCAGCAGCAGCAGCGACAGTGACAGTAGCAGTGGCAGTGGCAGTGACGGTTGGCGGCAAAGATGATGAGGAAAATTGAAAGAGGGACAGATGTTGCGCTGTGCTGTGCTGTGCTTGAATGTGCTTTACGGCGTCCATCAGTTAATTACTTCGTTGTTTGTTTGATGATGAGATGTTTTTGGGAGGGAAAAAGAAAAATACATGATGACAAAGACAAAACAGTTATGCATGCACATTCATACGCAGATCGCCTCAATTGGTGTAAATTACAGCAGTAATCGTATTGTGTGTGTATTTATGTTCATTTCATGTTGTATTGCATTGCATCATATGGTATCGTATTGTATTGTGTCTTTGTCCTCTTCTCTTTACGGCCATCGACACCTCAGTCATCAACCCCGCCCCAATCCTCCCCTCATCCCTCATTCTCTCTCTGTTACTTCACAACTCCTCCTCACGCTCTCTCAACTCTGCCCTTGATGATGACGATGACGATGTCGACACCGTCGTGTTTGATTTCGACAGCACTGTCTCATCGGAGTCTGGCAGCGGCCCGTGAATGGCTTCTTCGTACACAGGCTCTGGTTCGATTGCCTCGAACTTGCTCCGGAACTCTTTGATGTCGTGGCTACTGCTGTTCGAGTAGCGCCGTGAATTGGCAAAGGTATAGCCATAGTCGTCTTTTTCTTCACCTAGATGACCCCTGCACACATGCATGTCCAGTTAGCCGGCCGTTTGGGTCTGGAAGGAAGTGTCACGTCTGTGCCGGCATCGAGATGGAGATGCAGAAGTGGAGACCGGGATGTGGATGTGGATGTGGATGTGGATGGGAATGAGAATGAGAATGTGGGGTTTTACTTACCAATTGCTCTTTCCACCACCATTCTTCTTCGTCTTTCTGGGGTCGGTGTCAGTATGGCCAGCCTTTCCAAAGAAGCGTGGCAACTGCTCGGCCTCGTGGGCAGCGATGTTGTTGCTGCTACCGCTATGGATGCGCTCGTTGTACTTGTGGGAGCGAGTCACTATGCAGGGTTGAGATGGATTGGTTAGAACTGGCTGGATGTATGTTACTGTACGGGGTGGTGGGTATGGATACATACTGGTGGATGGATATAGTTGATGGATGAGTAGATGGAACAGATGGTGATTAGCGGATAAGTGGCTAATTGATTGATTGATTGTGACTGATCGACTGATTGAATGATTGACAGAGAGAAAAAGAAGAGGAGAAAAAGGATCAAGACCAGGCACAAGAAGAACGCTCTCTTTTAAAGCCAGACTGACTGAACCGACTGACTTGGCTGGAGGATCGAGAAGAAGCCTCAGAATGCGGGGAAAGATGAGAAGGAATCCGTCAAACCATGGCCGAGCTGGTCACCTTCGCGTCATCAGGCCATCCATCCATTATTCCTCATCTATCATACTCCTCCATCGTCATCGTCATCGCCAGTTGCCTGTGTCCCTGTGTTCTGCCCTGCTCCCACCCGGCCACCCGTCATCCATGGACAGGAACGCATGATGCATGACGCATGACATGACAAACGGCTGGTGGAATCTGTCACATCCGTTGTCTCTTGTCTCTGTCTCTCACCCTGACTCTGACTCTGTTTCTCTTCTGTTTCTTCTGTTTCTGGGACGGGCCACTTCTCGTTGTCATCAGCTAGCCAGTGAGTGGTCCACCGTTCCCGGATGGAAGAGTCTTGTCCTCAGTGGAGCGCCGTTACTAAGCCTTTCCATATTTCCAGTACGTTCATCAAGCCTTCTTACATATTTTTATCTTTATTTGTATTTTTTTTTTTGTCTCTTTTCGTTCTCTTACTAAATCCATAGATATATTTTTCAATTTCAATAGCAGAGTTAGTGTCAATATCATCTTTTCACTGCACTGCTGCTGCTTCAACACTCCCCCCAGCATGTCTCCCGCAGCTACCCGCCATATTCTTCTTCTCTCTCCGCCCTCTCTGGCCGCCAACCCGGAGGCCATGAAGGTTGCGACCCAGTCCTACGATCTCTCCATCACAGACTTCCAGATGATCGATCGTTTGTGTGCCGGTATCGCTTCTCTCAAACTTGCCGTCTACGACAAGATTGTGCTTTTACCTGGTGCGGACAATTCCCTCGCAGAGTCCCTTCACCTCATCGACCGCACCCAACTTCTTGCTATCACAAAGGCTCTTGTTCCTGGCGGAGTCCTGTGTACTCAGAATCACCTTGGTGGACTCAATAACCTCCTCGACCCTACTCTCCAAGTTGAAGCCCTTCTTGCTGGTCTTTTGGTTGATGCTGCTGGCAATCTTCAGTTGCCAAATTACGACACGCAGACCGCCGTTCCTCTGCGCCTCTCGTCCAAAAAATCCACCAGCAACAACAAGGATGATGCTGCGAAAGACAGTCAGCTCGCTGGGTTGAAGAGTTCAGCTGTGGATGGCGTCGTCATGATCGATCCTTCCGTTGATTTTGGCGATGATTTTGGCGGCGACAACGACGACGATGACTACGACGACAATGACGAGCTGATCGACGAGGACGACTTGCTCGACGGTGACTTTGATGATGCAGATCAGATCGTGCAACGTAAGTCTCTGTCTATAATTTCAAATCGCCATCTCTATCTACCGTCCTTCTTCCCCGGCTGGTATACTGTTGCGCCAAGTTACAACAGCTGACAAAATTCCTTCACAACAGCTCCAGAATGCCGCCCAAAGCCCGGCCGAAGACGCCGTGCTTGTAAGGATTGCAGCTGCGGTCTGTCTGATCGCTTGCAGAAGGATGATCAGGCTCGCCGGGACCGCTCCGACAAGGCTGTTGCCTCTGTGCAGACTGTGCAGCTCGCCAACGATGATCTTGCGGAAATCGACTTCACCGTGCAAGGAAAGGTAGGAAGTTGCGGGAACTGCAACCTGGGAGACGCATTCCGCTGCGACGGCTGCCCTTACATTGGTTTGCCAGCATTCCGACCTGGCGAGGAGGTGCATCTCCTCAGTAACGACATTCAGCTATGAGAAGCCCAAGCGTATATCGAGACAGGGTCCATTTTCCCTACGAATCGTGGCGTCTGCTTACTGTTATTTCATCATGCCTGCCCCAGCAGACTTTTAGCCTCTTACTTGCGGTTGTCAGAGTGGGTCTTTGCCCGCTTCTGCCCTTTAGCACATGCTGCCTCCGAATTCTTTTAGATCTTCCCTTTTCCCCCGTCATCACAATCATCACAATCATCCTCATCACAACCATCATCATCACGATCATCATCATCATCATCATCCATTTACATTCCTTTTCTGGTTTATACAAAAGTCATGTCTGCACTTCTTCATATGTACGCAGCTAGCGGATACCTTATCTAAATTATTAATATTTTTTTTTTGTTCCTATGTCCTCTTCTCTCCGCTACAAAGCAAGCCAGCACAGTACAATACATTCCACAGGCTCTGCCACTTGTATACTAGTAGTAGGTACTTTGCATATACGGATTACATGACTCGGGACTGGCTGCCGCTTGCATCCTACAAACCTCCAAACTCCAAATTGTTTCAGGGATGCCGAGGAGCAGCCTGTAAGCCGGGTCGAGCCATGGTGTCTGCCCCAGCAATTAGGGAACATGATTGGCCCTGTCCATTAGCAATCGGCAGGACCTGGATTGCCGGCGGCCTTTCTCGGTGATGATGATGGGATCTTGTTTTCTCTTCTCATTCTTCCTCTCTTCCTTTTGTCTTTTTTCTCGTGTTCAGATTTCAGCGGATTGTGTATCAGTCAATATAAAAGCAACCTATTATCTTTTTAGCCGACGGTTGGCGATCGATATTCAACGGATGACCAACGGAACACAGCACCTCAACTGATCCTATTCACAAGTGCCTGCTTCTTGCCACTCGCCTCCACTTACTCTGTCTGATCTGACTTCTTTTTATTTTTTTTGTTGATATCGACCTGCATTGCCGAATACCTTATAAGTGAAGGCTCATCTTTCACGATCTCAACGCTAGGACACCATCATGTCGTTCTCTTCCCTGGTATCAGACCTCGCCTACCGACAGGCCCGAGTCCCAGTCGATGATGGGAGCTCAACAGCCACCTCATCGCGCCTCCAGACCCGCTCGTACGTGAGCACACAGGCCACCAGTGTCAGCATCTCCGGTGATATATCAAGTCAACTACATTCTGGTTATAGCCACTTCCTCAGTCGGTCATGGCAGGCCGAGCGTCAATTGACAAAGGTGCGTATGTGCCGTACGCTACGTACGCTTTTGGTTGCCATTGCCATCCCATAACTAACGACTTATGGCCACTCTAGTCCATGCTCATCTATCCACTCTTCGTCACAGACCGCCCGGATGAGGAAGAGTCGATTCCATCTCTTCCAAACCAGAAACGGATCGGCGTTAACTGTATCGTGCCGTACTTAACTCCTCTGATACAAAAGGGCCTCAAATCAGTCATTTTGTTCGGCGTTCCTCTCGATCCCAACGCGAAGGATCATTTAGGAACCGCTGCCGATGACCCAGCGGGCCCCGTCATTCAAGCTATCCATGTTCTACGGGCCGCTTTCCCGGATCTCTACATCGTTGTGGACGTCTGTCTTTGCGAGTACACTTCGCATGGCCATTGCGGTATATTACGCGAAGATGGTTCGCTCAACAATGCATTGTCGGTTGATAGAATTTCAGATGTGGCCTTGGCGTACGCAGAAGCAGGTGCCCATTGTGTTGCTCCTTCAGATATGAATGACGGCCGAGTCCGCGCTATAAAATTGAAGCTCATTGAAGCTGGAATCGCCCATCGTGTTCTCCTCATGTCCTACAGCGCTAAGTTTTCAGGCTGTCTCTACGGTCCCTTCCGCGATATTGCCGGCTCGTGCCCCGATTTTGGTGATCGCAAATGCTATCAGTTGCCCCCCGGGGGACGTGGTCTTGCGCGCAGAGCAATTCGGCGGGACATGGCAGAGGGTGCTGATATCATCATGGTCAAGCCTGCTAGCATGTATCTTGATATTATTCGTGACGCCAAGGATCTCGCTCAGGACATGCCCATAGCCGCGTACCAGGTCAGCGGAGAATACTCAATGATCCATGCAGCTGCGAAGGCCGGTGTTTTTGACTTCAAAACCATGGTCATGGAGAGTACTCAGGGTATAGTACGGGCAGGCGCTACGATAATTATCTCTTACTTTGTTCCAGAATTCTTAGATTGGCTGGAAAACTAATGACGCGATCTCGCCGGAATACAGTACTTATTCTGTCGTTATTAATATAGGAGGGAAGGGAAAAAGTTCATTGTATTCCCCTTCTGCTTGCTGTCTGAATTGTGGTCAGTTTGAGCTGGATGTGCTTTGAGGTTTGCGACATGTCATGATACGTCCTGTCCTTTGGCTAGAGTTGGAAAACGTTTGTGCAGCAATATACCTCAAACAATCAATTTTACCCACCAACATTTGCATGCTATGCGACAGGCCTGCAGTAGTAATGTCACGTACCCCAGAAACTGGTGAAAAAAGCTATGAGTAATTGGGTTTGAGACCCTGAAACCCATAAGGCATGATTTGCGAGGTAACGACCTCGCCGGATGCGATATAAGCGCCACGGCCGAGAGTCACACCGGGCATGATGGTGACGTTTGCGCCAATCCAGCAGTCCTCCGCGATTACCACAGGCCTCCCTTGATACCGACTACGCGAACCCTTGCGTTCCGGCATGCTTCCCATCGCCATGGAGCTGAGTATTGTGACATTCGGGCCTATCCAGGTATGAGCACCTATACTGATAGAGCAGTCGTCCGCTAGAAGGCAATTTTCTGAAATGTAAACATCCTCGCCGATATGGGTATTGTATCCGTAGTGACAATTGAACGGTGGCTCAACTATTGTGCCGGGACCCAAGTGCCCGATGGTTGATGTTGCCGATGATTCTTCAGAGTCAGCATGGATACCCGAACTGAAAGTAGGCCGGAAAATTTGTCGAAGAAGGCGTGTTTGTTCTTCAAAGCCAACGCCGTTGATAGGGTTCCTGGCATTCGTGTACTGATGTATAGCGGCCCTACATCGGTCACGGTGGCGTACAAGCAATGGATCATGAGGCCGATAGGGTTCGCCTCTCATCATTTTTTCTTTCTCGGAAGGCTCAGCGGTGCCGTTGAGAGCCTGTGATGCAGTGTCGAAGCCTGGACTTTGGGATGCACCTGTTGTAACGTGTGATTCCATACTCAAGGCCATCCTTGCTTGCGCTGCAGGAAAGTTTCTTGAGCCGTCATGAGCTGAAGTAGCATTGACAGGTTGACGGACTGAGCCATTCTCATCAGAGCCAGGCTGTGTAGTTGAGGGATGGGGGATGTCGCGCATGGCATCGTGGTAATCTTGCGGTTTTGACTGGTCTGCGCAGTGCCAATGTGGTTAGCGAGAGAAGGAAGGGCAGTGCCGAGCAGAAGGCAGAGAGGGGACAGCACATACCACTGAGAAGCTGTGACGGCGAAGCAGGGGCCGGATGATCTTGTTGCTGGGGACTAAGCTCATGAGGGTACGCTACTGGGTCGTCGTTGTAGATACCTTCTCTAGATTGAATGGAAGGGTGCTGTTGTTGCTTGGCGCTCGAGGGTTTTTGCCATGTGCGGCTAGAGGAGTACCCCTCACAGCGGAAACCACCGCGGATGCAATTGTTGCCTGAAGAAAAGATTAGAAAGAGACCGTGACTAGAAGGGAGCAAAGAGCAAGATAATGAATGGATGAATGAATGAATGAATGAATGAATGAGAGATCCCTTACAAGATGGATGGGCTTCGTCGCACTTCTTTTTGCGCCGCCTGCATGTGAGACAGCCAGTCTTGGTGCGGTTGCTGAAGACCCGCTTGCGCTTTGGACCAATTTGCTGAACGGCAGGTTGCCGCTGAGCATAGTTAGGCAATTTACGCAAGTCAACGTTAGTAGGGTCGTCTGGGCGGGATTGAGTGACGGCTGGAGGATAACTGGCAGCAACAGACTGGTCGACAGAGGGGGGATTTTGGGAGGTCTCCTGATTGGGGGGGTTGGTAGGAGGATTTGAAGCAGGAGTGGGATTTTGGACATCGCGCTGCAAGACTTCAACTAGCTGGGCATCGGCAGAATCCATGTTCTGGGCGAGCTGTGCGTGGTTTGCGAGCTGGCTTGCGGCATCATAACCGTCCCATGATTGATTGCCGCCAGGCGCAGAGGGCGAAGGCTGCATAGACTGTAGCTCGGGAGAGCGTTCAATGGAGGGATATGCAGCGGGAGCTGGAGCTGGAGCTGGAGCTGGAAAGGGGGGGATGGAGTCTTGGTCTACATGGTGTGCAGGAGCGAGAGGTTGTTGTTGATGATGTTGTTGTTGCTGTTGTTGTTGTTGTTGCTGTGGTGGTGGTGGCTGTTGTTGCTGCTGCTGCTGCTGCTGCTGTTGAATCTGCGGATCGACGCGCTCATCCTGACGCGACACAGAAGCGCGCGAAGGAGTAGAAGTAGAAGCAGAAGCAGAAGCAGAAGAAGCAGCTGTGGCGGCGGGCTGGTGTGGGTAGAGGGCGACGGGAGAAGAATGAGGGTGAGGGTGAGGATGAGGATGAGGGTGAGGGTGAGAGGGATTATCAGCAGACATAGCGGAGGGGTAGAGAATGGAGACAGAGAGGGAAATGGATCTCTTGCGCTTGTGTCGATTATCGCTAGCCGAGCGGCTGTCAGAAGGGGGATGTTTAGGATAGTGGGAAGAACCAGCAGCAGGAAGTAGAAGGAAGAAGAGGAGGAGAAAAGGGAGTAAGAAGAAAAGAGGTAGAGATAGAGGTAGTGATAACAGCAGGAGGGGGGCGGTGGCGGCTGCGGCACAACGAAGGGGTGGGAAGAGGAAGAGGAAGACACAGGTATTAGAAGAAGAATAAGAAGATGAAGAAGAAGCGATATTTGACAATTATTCTACTTCTACTTCTTAATTCTTAATTCTTAATTTCAATTCTCATTTTCATTCTGATTATGGTGACCAAAAGTAAAGAGAATTAGAGCAATGGGTTATTTTATGCAATTCAACTGCACAAATATCCCTCCTGCTTACTCATCATTTCCCACCTTAATCACATAGACTCAATGGCTGCTGACTCATCCTAACCTCTTGAGTTGTGCAGGAATTGCCCGAGATGGTAATTCTCGATTGTTTTCCTTCGGGGAGACACAACAACAGACTCAATACTCAAGACTCAAGACGCACCGCTCTCACTGTCTGCAACTGCAACAACATCAACATCAACAACCACAAACTTCACTGCGAGGTCATCTCCCCTCCCATTCATTCGCTCTCATCTTCATCTCCATCGCCATCACTGCCCCCCTCCTTCATCCCTCTTCATCCTTTTTCATCCGTTTTCCTCTAACCCCCCCCTTCTCCCCCCCCTCTCCCCCGCCGAACGCGCCCATTCCATCTCCATCTGTGAATGCTCGCGCCATGGCAACCTCTGTCGCAGAACTGGACACCATTGTCCGTGCCTTCTACGAGGGCTCTGGCGAATTAGTACGCTTATGCTTTCCTCCTCTCTTGGTGGTTTTCTTTGTGGCCATCTTTCTCGTCGTTCTCCTGCTTCTGTCGCGTTTGGATCTTGCTAATCTTCGTTCTCTTCCGCTCCCCACCCACAGAGAGACGAGGCCCAGAAGAAACTTACTGAGGTATGCCCGTCGCTTATCTTCCGCTATTCCTCCATATCATATCGCCTTTCTATTCTGCTCCTTTATCGCTACCCCCTCTAACCCCTTACACCCCTTTTCAGTTCAAACAAAATCCTGATTCTTGGCTGCTTGTCGGAAACATCCTTGCCGAATCAAATTATGTCTATACCAAGTGTACGTCTTTACCTTCATCGTCGCCATCCTTTTCCAACAGATAGAAAGAAAGAAAGAACGACAAAACACTGTTGGCCAAATAGAGCACTCCCGTTGCTAACCACCTGCGCAGTCCTCGGCTTACAAGCCCTCGACGATGTCATCAACACAAAATGGAAGGCGCTTCCTCGCGACCAATGCGAAGGCGTCAAGAACTTCGTCATCAACCGTATCATAGAATACTCAGGATCACAGGAGCAGCTCACCGTCGACAGGCCTCTGGTAAACAAGCTCAACCTTGTCCTCGTTTCCATCCTCAAGCAGGAGTGGCCCCACCACTGGCCTAACTTCATCAGCGAACTCGTCACTTCCTCGCATACCAATCTCTCCATTTGCGAGAACAACATGGACATCCTGCGTCTTCTTTCTGAAGAAGTCTTCGATTTTTCTCAGGACCAAATGACCTCTGTCAAAGCAAAGAACCTGAAGACAAGCATGTCCCAGGAGTTTTCTTCAATCTTCCGCCTCAGCTCCGAAATTCTCGATTCCGCTGACTCCCCTTCCCTCGTCAAAGCCACGCTCGAAACTCTTCTGCGCTTCCTCAATTGGATTCCTCTGGGCTACGTCTTTGAGACCCCTATCATCAGCACTCTTGTCACCAGATTCCTTCCCGTTCCTGGTTTCCGGAACGTCACCCTCAAGTGCTTGACTGAAATCGGTGGTCTCCAAATTGGTCCCCAGTACTCCTACGACGAGAAGCTCGTTTTCATGTTTACAGAGGTTCTTACGAACATCTCTTCGACTGTTCCTCTTACGGTTGATTTCAGACAGTCATATCTTTCAAGCAATACTGACGAACAAGAGTTTGTGCTCAACCTTGCCCTCTTCCTCACCAACTTCCTCAGCTCCCATCTTCATGTAAGTGTCGCGTATATAACTAACCCCCCCCCCCCCCCCACATTCCTCATGTAATTCCTTTTCCTTCATCAGACTGATCTCCCTTCTTCCTTTCCCAGCTCATCGAGAATCTCCCCAATTTGGATTTCCTCAGACACGCCCATTTCTACTTGATCCGCATAAGCCAGGTTGACGACCGTGAAATCTTCAAGATCTGTCTCGAATACTGGACGAGACTCGTGCAAAGTCTCTACGAAGAAATGCAGTCTGTCCCAATGACTGACATCAATCCCCTCATCTCTATGGGTGTCAGCGGTCTTGGTGCTACCATGGGTGCTCCATCTCCTGCGAATATCGCAAACTACCCGCTCAGGAAGCACAAGTACGCAGATATCCTCTCCAGCTTGCGAGTCGTCATGATCGAGAAAATGGTTAAGCCAGAAGAAGTTTTGGTCGTCGAGAACGATGAAGGTGAAATTGTCCGCGAGTTCGTCAAGGAGTCTGATACAATCCAGCTTTATAAGACATCTCGCGAGTGTCTCGTCTATCTCACCCATCTTGACGTTCAAGATACCGAGAACATCATGGCAGACAAATTGGCCAAGCAGGTCGATGGTTCGGAGTGGTCTTGGGCAAATTGTAACACCCTCTGCTGGGCCATCGGCTCTATCTCGGGTGCTATGAATGAAGAGACCGAAAAGCGCTTCCTAGTCACTGTCATCAAGGATCTACTTGGACTGACCGAAATGAAGCGGGGCAAGGACAACAAAGCCGTCGTCGCCAGTAATATCATGTACATCGTCGGCCAATATCCTCGTTTCTTGAAAGCGCACTGGAAATTCCTCAAGACTGTCGTCAACAAACTATTCGAGTTCATGCACGAGACACATGAAGGTGAGTTTGTATCATTTTTTCTTTTTCCCTTCGACCGTCATAACCTGGTCCGTTTATGGCTAACAACCATATAGGTGTTCAGGATATGGCCTGTGATACGTTTATCAAGATTGCCAATAAATGCAGAAGACACTTCGTTGCTCTCCAACCCGGCGAGACTGAGCCGTTTATCGACGAGATTGTCCGAAACATGAGAAAGATTACATGCGATTTGGGCCCTCAACAAGTGCATACATTCTATGAAGCCTGCGGATACATGATTTCAGCACAGGGTCAAAAGACTATCCAGGAAAGGTTGATTGAGAATCTGATGTACTTGCCCAATAACGCATGGTCTACCATCATCGCACAAGCTACCAAAGATCCCTCAGTACTTCAAGATCCCGAGACAATCAAGGTTGTCGGCAATATCATGAAGACCAACGTTGCAGCATGCACATCCATTGAGTCATATTTCTACCCCCAAATCAGCCGAATTTATCTTGATATGCTCAACATGTATCGCTTCTCGAGCCAGCTGATTTCGGACGCCGTGGCACAGAATGGTGGGTTGTGTTTGTTGCGATGATGTGCCTCCCTTCATATGGTCATGCCCGCTAATTTATTTATTTATTTTTTTTCTTTCTTTTTTGCAGGCGAAATTGCTACAAAGACTCCAAAGGTCCGCGGACTTAGAACGATCAAGAAAGAAATTCTCAAACTCATCAACCTTTACGTTGAAAAAGCAGACGACCTCGAGAATGTCAACGCCAATATGGTGCCTCCTCTACTTGAGGCTGTCCTTGTCGATTACCACCAAAATGTTCCGGATGCTCGTGAGCCTGAAGTGCTCAACGTTATGACCACAATTATCCATAAGCTCCATGTACGTTGCCAGGCCCTTCTACTAACCCCTTTTTATTTTTACTTCTATTTTTTTCGTCGTTTCTTACTGACGTACACAAAAGACTCTCATGGATGACAAGGTTCCACTGATCATGGATAGCATCTTCACCTCTACACTCGAGATGATCAGTCGTGATTTCCATGAGTACCCGGAACATCGCGTCAGCTTCTTCAAACTTCTCCAGGCGATTAACCTCTACTGCTTCCCATCGCTACTGAAGTTGAATATTAATCAATTCCAATTCGTCCTCGATTCCTGCATGTGGGCCAGTAAGCACGACAACCGAGAGGTCGAGAACACTGGCCTCACCACCTGTCTCGAACTAGTCAACAACATGGCCGAAACAGATCCTCAAACTTCAGGAGCCTTCTTCAGGCAGTTCTACGTCCCAATAGTCAGCGATGTGTTCTTCGTGTTGACGGATCGGGACCACAAAGCTGGTATGTTGTAAACTTTTGAATTCACCGCTACAAACCCACCCTCAAGCACTAACAATTGTGTTCAGGCTTCCGATCCCAGGCTATGCTTTTGTCCCGCATGTTTTCCTTCATTCAATTCAATAAAATTCAAGAGCCCATATATCCTCCTGATGCGGCCCCGCCAGGAACATCCAACCGCGATTATCT
>AZGZ01000002.1:818455-848418 GCA_001636715.1 Ascosphaera apis ARSEF 7405 | reverse complement strand
ATCTAACAACATCTTGCAGTGCTCAAATTCAAACGTTCGTTGTTGGGCTTTTCACGCTCAATGAGGATTTCAATAAATTCAAAACTCATCTCAGAGATTTCCTCATTTCTCTCAAGGAGTTCTCCGGTGATAATGCCGATCTATACGCCGATGAGAGGGAGCAAGCACGGAAGGAGGCTTTGGCGGCCGAAAGGGTCCGCGCTGCAAAGGTTGGCGGTCTATTGAAACCCGCTGACATGGACCAAGATGATGACTTGTGACTTAACGAAGAATTTCGTGGTGAGTATGTCACAGGTCAGGGTAACTCGATCTCCATGCTTCAGCCTCAACGGAAATCGAGTGGGGGGCGCCGGTGCGATGACGACACGTTGGACTTATGGTCCTTCTACGGTTTAAGTGACAACTAAGATATTTTAGACCAATTCTTGTGGTGAATGGCAACCAATCAAGAAATATCAAACGTGTATATGTTGGCGTCCAATGTAAAACGAAGATTATCAGTTCTAGCAATGGGAACTAATGCAACATTCAATGAGATACAAAATGATATGCTGTTTTATATCTTGTCGCTTGCTTCGCACATCAGTCCTAGTACCTGGAGGTAGAGTAGTATGCATACATACGTGCCCTCACAAGGGTGACGCTGTCTGATAGCTGACCGAATCAGGGTTAAAAATCACACAACAATGACTGAACATCATTCACGCTACCAGTAACCCCAGTATTTGAAGAATGGAGCCGTCACTACTTCCGACTATATCGCCTATCAATTAGATTTGAGAATCCTGGTGTCTGAAAATATCTCATTCAACCAAATCTCGAAACGGTAGAAGTACCTCAATGGCTGTCTTCAATTTGTCAGGTGGTTGGTGAAACATATCCCTATAATTTGACATCCACTCCCAAGGAACAGACGATGTTGCCGTTGGAACCATTATGTCGATCGGAGGCAAACTCCACACGGTAGATAAAATATTCATTGTATTTCGAAGGCCGTAGACAGCAGGGATTGGCCAATGATGATGACCAAGTTAAACCATCATACTTCGACGTCTTGTTCCCACACGGCGGTCGGTTTTTGACTCCAAAGAGGTGTTCTGTTGTTTAGCCACAGTATCAATATCTTCTAGAACCTCTGGTGGGCTTGGAATATCACTTTCCTCCACAAACCGACTACTGGACCTTGCGGATCGTCTTGATGTCTTCCTCAATCCCGAGTTTGTAGAATGACGTCTCGTAGCTCTCGACACCCCTTGCTCCATCTCTCCAGGTGTTTGTGTCACCTGCGAGTTGCTTTCCGATTGTGAGTTGTTGTCATGGGTCCCATTGTCCTCAATATTATCCTGACTGAAGGTATCATCATGAGGCGCACGCAAAGGTAAATGTTGCCCGCCAATTAGCGGAGAATCAAGCGATTCTGGTTCCATTGTCACTGAAGTTTTTCTCTTTTTGCAAGCCCTGTTGTCGATTGGCGCTGGCATCGATCCGCCATCCGTCCGCTTCACCGAGGAATTGATTGGATCTTCATCCGCTCTTCGAATTCCTGTGCTATTTTCTTCATGAAGTGTGTTATTCATAGGAATCTGTGAATCCATCGATTCATCGAAGAGACCCGCAGAGATGCGACGTATAACACGTTCACCCTCGACAGCACCGACAAGTTCCTTCGTTGGCCGTCTCATTTTGGCGCGAAGATTTGGCTCTGCATAGCTGACTGCGGGTCTGGATCGACGTGACGGACGTGATGACACAGTCAAAGAGCTCACTGCGGCGGACATCTGCGGTGGAGGCGTATGGCAATTATCTGAGCCAAACACTTGCATGCGCTCATGTACCATCATAGTGGCTTCTCCAGGGACAAGATTTCCCTCCTCTTTTATTGAAGGTATCGTGTGGGGCTTGTGAGGGCTAGAGCCATCTACTGTCAGTTTTGGAGGAACAGCTGCTAGAGCTGGTTTTAGTGGCTCAGCAACATCAGAACCGCTGGCATTGCTGGTCAGCGGTTGAATAGTAGCGTTTGTGCTTTCTATAGCAATACATTTTGATTAGTACCGTCGTCAGAACCTGTGATAGTTGAGGCACTTACTTGGTTTCAAAGCGTTTCGTTTCCGGCTTGTGGACGCTCTAGAATTGCGTTTCTTATTGACAGGCTTACTAGCAATTACCCCATCTGTATGCGTGACGAGGATATTGTCATTTTCATCTGTAGCGATAATCTCAGGTTTCGGGGTTGCCAGTTCCAATGGGCTGTTGGCAATCTGCCGTGAAGCTTGCTCTTCTGTAACTTCTGATTCTCTCTCAATTCTGTCGCCTTCGCATGTAGAGATGGTGGTCATATATTTTCCGGGCTTTGGTATAGGCTGTAGCGCGCCATCAGTTCGCATTTCTAAGGGTGTGTCGTCAAAACCATTCGCATCAAGGATCTCGTCTTTCTGTGGTTCAATACTGCTTAAATGTGTTGGTAGTGAGTTGTCGGTTTCGATCGAAGCATCAATGTCATGTTTTGCAGGAGAACTTCAAGATGTTAGAATGGAGTTCCACACGAACAGGTGAACAAGAGTATCCACGAACTTTTGCACAAGTCCATCATGATCAAAGTCTTCATCAATGACTGGTAAGCCTGCGAGGTCATTCGACAAGTTCTCACGATCTAGTTTCTTTTGGTGAAACAAGTCTGCAGCGGCCTGTCCGTTTTCGTTGAGAAGGCGGGCGTCTTTGGTTAAAATGCCGCGTCGTTTGGGAATTTGGCCAAGGTCAACGACGAGATCACTCATCTCTTTGAGCTTGCCTTCCAGCCGACATTTCAGATCAATAACCTCATCGTCAATGGTCTTGTTTGGTTGGAATTTTTCGAGTTTTGCTTGTAATGATGTGATCTCTTCCCTCAGCGAGCAATTTTCTGCCAACAGCCGGGCTGCCTCGGACTCGAGGTTTCTGATACGGAGGGACTGAATTGAATTCGCACGAGCAATCTCCCTATTCTGTCTGACAAAGCGACGCTTCACTGTAAAAAGAGTCAGTGCACTTATTGCGACAGTAGAGGACGCAACTGCTTACATGATTCAAGTGTTTCTGAAGCAATGGGAACATCGTTGAGGCGAGCCATCGTGCCGATAACAAGTCACAGACTCTTTCACTCTATTTTGATTTGATTATCAAGTCTCTGCGACAGATCCGAGGCCCCATAAAGCAGCATCAGCACCCAACGTTAGCGTCTCTGCTCTACAGCGTTTGATATGGCTTGATATGGTCTCGATATGGTCGATGGATGGAGGTTGTCGCTATGGCAGATCCGGCAACATCAATGTTGTTGAGTTCACTTGCTCCATTTGTTTACACTTTCCCTAATCCGGTTAGTTGCGCGCCTCTCCACCACGCCCACTGCAGACGCGAACGTCCAATTTATATATACGTATTAACGACAACGACAACGACAACGACGAAGACAACGACAACCGCTACGACATCTACACTCATAACCGCCATCAATCCTTCTAGCGTCTGCCTCTGAGGTGGTCATTGTGGCTGAGATATAACCTTCTTGCTCAGCATGTCTGACAGACCCCGCCAAACATTGGGCCTTTTCTCTACAGCACTCAGGAATCCTTCCTCTAATGCTTCAGGCCAGCAGTCCTCGACGCTACTTTCGCGTGTAGAGGCAAAACGGGCTGAGTTGGAGAACCTTCAGCAACTGCGTGATACTAGCGCTTTGCTGGCTTTGCGCATGCAAGTCTTGGAACAGAAGCTGTCTACCTTAAGAGATGGAACAGAAGGTCTGCTTCTTTGTGTACCGTTGAGACTTTGACATCTATGACTGATTATATGACAGCTGTTGCTTGCGTAATGGCGAATTGGGGAAGTGTATTGAGCGCGATACAAATGGCTTCTTGTAAGATCTTAGGTCGGTTCCAATACAGCGGTACAGACAACGCTAACCACATATTAATTTTCCCTCTTGTCCAAAAAAATAAGCCTCCGCTGCTAGTCTTGCTCAAGTAAATCCAGAAGTTCAATCTGAAGATGATCGCTCCTTGCCAACAGCATTGGTTCGCATTCCTGTCGAGCCTTCAGATCCCTGAATCACATGAATAAAGAGCGAATGACTGCTACAATATCAAAGCATAATTTACAACATGTTTTACAATGCTATACCAGGACGATGGTATGCGTGGATTGGGAATGGCAGGTACCCTCACACAATGGAGCGCATCACGTCTCAACTTGCTCCTTCCTCTAGTGACAGCAACGCTCGCCTCAATTGAAGTTTCTTTATATCTGCTTGACGCACAGAAAATATCAATCGTTTGGACGATCTTGGTCAATCTGATAAAGCAAAAATTCGACTTCAAATTTTTTATGTCCTGTTTTTCTTTGGGTATGGCCAATAATTCCCTTTGCAAACTCTGGACCCTGCAAAATAACTTGCTAACGACCAGAAGCTGGACGCCTTATGCACTTTTATACGGGCAGGGCTTCAAGCAAACGGTCTAACTCGGTAGGGCCATGGCAAATCCGGAAAATTTCGAGGGTGTCTATAATACAGACAAGCTTTCAAAACAACCACCAGTCATGGATGAACCTTCTACTGAAGGAACGAAGAGACAGAGCTTATCAACACAACAACAAAGTCATGGGAGGGCGGTAGGTGTGGTTGAGGAACCAGACTTCAAACTGACAGTGAAAAGTCTCATTCGGCCACCATTTACTCCCAAGAAGTCTGGAAAACCTCCGACACAGCCAACATTCAAGCTTCCCGGAGAGAGCTTTTCAAAACGAAAGTCAGAATTGAGGGAAAGAAAGTTGAAGGAGGAGGAAGACGAGCGCAGGCGCAGAAGGCAATTTAGGGCAGCCAAAATTAGGCCCAGTTGCCAGGATGAGCCCACCATCCCAGTTAGACAGAACGCCGCTGTTACAGCAAGACTCAATGCCGTGAAGGGGATTCTTGCACAAACATCGGCTCCGACTTCTCAAAGACCGAAACCGTCTCCGACTTTGAAGGGCTCGCCTGCACTGGCACCTGCAGCTGCTCTCACCGAGAAGACATGTATCAACGGCATCACCAAAGTCAGAGGCTCAACGAAGAAAGTTTCACAACTATATCCGCCCCAAGATATCTTGAGAACTCAATTGGATAGCCATCCCTAATTATCCGTACGGTCATATCGATGCTCCAGATTGTTTTGAAGTGGTGTTGTTAGACCACGAGGGCTGAATAATATTTGTCAATTGCTGGGGGAAAAAAAAATAGGGACCATGTGTGTACAACATCCACAGCAAATTTCTTCACTCCCCTGCATGAGCACGACAGTGGGCAGTATAACGCAGGAGTCACGGTATACGGCTTGCATAAATGATCAATGGACATAATGGCAATGTTGGCCGTAATTGATACATGGTCTTTCTTGTGAACAGTTCTTAATCAGGTAGATACTCATAAGAGCTCTATATTACATTACCGGACCATCAAGTCTTTCTGGTCGTGTAACGATAAACATCGCATCCTCATGTATTAATAGTGAAGCCAAATGGACATTGTTTTGATCTGAAACCTCGCCTCATTTGTAAGTAGAGTCGGATAGAACGAATAGGACTGGAATTTTCAGGCCTACTGTTCTCCTGTGGTTGCAAGTCGCAGGTGTTCAGGCACCAACTGCAACAAAAGGTGGTGCGCAAGAGGTAAAACTCAGGGGCATCTACTACTTACAGAGGGGTCTGTGCTGTACAATTATGCCAATCGAGATTTTTTCCTCGGATATTGCCGGCTGATATGTTCAAGGGTGCTGGACCGCATGTTGGTTGGTACGTTAATGCAGCGCTTGATACACCACCCTCCTTAGCCGTGGTGGTGACCGCCATGAGTACTTTATGTATGTCAGGGAAACAGTCGTTCAGAAAAATTCTCATTTCACTATATTTAAAATAGGATTTTCATATGCTTATATGTAAATGTGTCATCATGATGGTATATGGCCCAACTTTTTAAACGAAAAAGAAAGAAGAAGGAAAGAAAAAAGAAAAAAAAAAAAAAAAACAATTTGGACCATCGAGAGCCCGAAAATGCAATTGAATGGGGCGGCCACACAAAAACCGAGAGATTATCGGTGATGGGATGTTCGTACAAAGTTGATTGCTGACCAATGCATCGCAACAATTATGCAGAACAAAACAGCGAAGGGGTATATGGCGGAACGAGAAGAGGACATTAAAACCGACTAAAGGAATTGCAATATATGAGGTGGCGGACAATGCCTGGTGCTCATGCGCTCGTGTAAGAGATTCTGCGGTGTCGGGAACGTCCCTTATCGAAAAGACCAGAGTAATGATCCAATTCAATCTGTACCTCGGATGACAGCGCTCTGTATGCAGGGCTGTTGGCTGACGAAATGATTGCATCTGATGACGATGTTGATGACGACGATGGGGACATTTCTCGGAGAAACAAGCCATACGAGTCTGAGTGAAGACTTGGGGAAGTCGGCGGCGACGACTTCAAACCAGCATAATAACTGGAAGTACATGCAGGCCATTCGACAGATGAGGTTGTAGGCTGAAGCTCAGGCGATGATGGGGCAGTCCCAGCGAAGGAGCATTTGTCCATCTCAGTAAGACGGCAGGTTTGAGAGCAGTAGGGGCCGCCAAGGGTCTGCTTATCGCAGACCATGCAGAAGTCAAGGGACCAGGAGTCGGCCATGGTCGAATATATTTGGAAGGATAGATGTAATTGGAAGTATGAGTGCTTCGTTGTTTAAAGTAAGGTATCCAAATGGTAAGCGATTGGGTAGATAAAATGTAAGTTCCCGCTTGCAGTTTCTGTAGGTTGGTATGGTTTTGCCTTGCTTTCAGCTAATACTGGGCTGAAGTAGAGCGATCGGGTCGTTTAAATGTTCGAAGACTCTGAAAAGTCTCAGGGCGTGAGTCAGAGGTCACAGAGCACTGAAGACGTCAAAAGATTGGAGACTATGGTCGACCCGGTGGCTCGAAACTTGGAAACGAGGAACAAGATATAGAGAATAAAAAAAGGGAGGACTTAGAAATGACTCCTTCGGCGATGACTCTTTGTTGATCCGTGGATGGCTTCGCACGACCAGAAAAGCAAGGATGACAGCGGCAAGGACAGAAGAGTGTGAAGATTTTGACAAGAGAGTGCTGATGCAGCGCTTTTAAAGATGTCTGGCGTTTCACCTTTATTTGACTCTTTTGACTCGTTTTAGTTCCTATTTTCCCTTTTTTTCTTTTTTTTTTCACCCCTATTTCCTGTCTTTGCGCCTTTTCACTAGCAGGTCACGGAAGCACGACGCAAGCAGCGGTGAGATTGTCGCGAGGAATCTTCGTAAGTCCAGCGGGCGTGCTCCGTATATGTGCACCTATAGTATACCAAAGGGAATAAAGTAAAAGACGTGATTCAAAGGAAAAGAAGGTGACCGACAGGGGATATAAGAGGAGACTGAAAAGGGAAAAATTTCCAAGATCTCCTCATATGGCGTGAACAGCGACGCAAATGATATGTCTTGCTGTTGCCGGTTGGGAGCCGCGCACCTAAGGCACACCCAGGGTTTCAGCATCACCTCGCAACCACTAGTATGGCCTACTATATTCCATGTGTCCAACATGCACATCCATGCGTGAGATGTACGTACACATCGGTGGGCTTGGGAGCCAACCTGTTTCTTTTTTTGACGCCCAAATGTCAACAACTCACGGTAGAAGCCGATGGACAGGGACAGGACGGATCCAATAGCTGCCCTTTTTTTTGTCTCCAGGACCCCGTGGCTGATATGTTTGGTGTTCGTTGATGCTACTGCTTTCTGCTTCAGAACCTCGACAGATTGCCACAAGTACCAGGTCAAGTTTCCAAGCGGGTCAATTGGCTTGGACCATCACTTTGGCTAACGAAGCATGGATTAGGGAAAGGGGGAGCGGGTGTTTTATAACGATTGCAGCGAATCTCAGAACTGGACGGTGCCAATTCGTCCAATCGAAGATTGCGTGCACGCCTCAATGTGTACTATGATCCTCCCGCGTTACGCGATGACCTGATTCCCCTCTCCCCTTTCGCAGCCTGTCGATAATCCACCGCCCCCTTGCCTGTCACGTCAAGATCGCCTGTTACTAGTCCTAAGGCAGAACAGATGTACGACAGCCGACGGGGGTGATCGACAGCGCGGGCATTCGTAGCGGGACCCAGGTCAGTCTTTTAGCCCTTTTGGATTTCCCTGCGCTGTGCCGAGATGGAGAGATGGAGACAGCCTGTTTGATCTCGACAAAACCCATGACCTTCCAGAATTTCTGGAGAGCTCCACCTCCATGACCACAGTGGAGAAGGCCATGGACGTGACCAAGACAAGTTTTTATTCGGGCGGCAAGGCCGAACTTCCGCTTCCACGTATTTTATCAGTAGTTTGTATGACCTTATTTCTTGTCGATGATGATAGCGAACAACATCATATCTGGAGACAAGGAGTGACGGAGCCAGCGTGAATCTGCAATTGCATCCACTCCGGCCTTCCTCCCCTTTCCATTAACCGCGGCTGTGATGCTGTTCAGCATGGCACTTGTAAAGCGAGAAAATTGCGTCGCAGGAGAAGCAAAACAGACTTTTAATCATTGCCGCAGGACCCAAGCTATGGGCGACATCAAGGAAAGAAAAAAAAAAAAAATAAAAATAAAAAAGTAAAAATTTTCGAATCCATGAGCTGGAGATCTGGAGCTTGTATTATCAGATACATAGACATATGAGGCATATAGACGAATTGTTAGCACGAGCCCTGGCGATCAATTAACACTATCATATCCATATCTAGCAACTGAAAAGGTTATTATTTTCATCGCCATTCAAGAAGCAGACGGGTCAGATAGACAGGCCCATCCTCGCGCAGAGAGCGGACTGCGTAGGGAAATCATCCCATGTTCATGGGTATGTGTATATATGTGAGTATATATGTGTGTGTGTGTGTGTCGCTGCTGAGCGTAGGTGGCGCTGGATACGCGCGCCCTCCCCTCCCGCCATGTTGTATCCAATGCACATATCTGCTGGATGCTGGATGGAGGCTGTCGTCTACGAGTATGGAATATGGAGTATGGAGTCCGGAGAGGGTGGATATGTATGTGCGCAGCTTCTGCTTCTGCTTTGTCGATTGCCATTTCGCTCACGTTCCACAGGCTCTCCCATTTGATATAATCATGATGTATCGTGCTTCTGTTTGATAAAGCGACGCCGTAAGCATCTGTATTACAGCTTCTCTCAGGCTCTTCTTCGGCACCTGCGACGCTTCGCCCTGCTCATATAAACCGCGTTATCCGTCCTCATCCTCTTCTTCTCCTCACCCTTCTCCTCCTCTGTCCCTATCTCTTTGCTGTTCATTGAATTCTCCTCCCTTTGCCGTTCCATTGCCAGTCAGTCCCCATTGACACCATCCTCCCCACACTCCCCACGGGCTTTCTACTTCTCTGAGCGCGGGTGCTTCTGTACGACACGCTCGCCTCATTTCGCCTCCTCAAGAACTTACACTCACACAAAGTCAGGAACCGTCCTGGATTCAAGGAAATCCGAATTGTATTGAACGGTTCTGTACCTGTGGCCGCCTGTGTCGAGCACACCCTGTATGGACCATTTGCCCTTCCCCCTCCCCCCTAGATATGGACCTGGACCTGGACCTGGAACCCCCCCATGTGCGCGGAAAGTCCATGAAGACCCGACTAATTTGCAAATGGAGTACTCAGTTTCTTATTCGATCTTTATTTTCTCGTTCACTTTTGTTTGCGCACTATCGTGCCTCATAATCTCTAGAGAGCATGGCTTCAAGACATGCGAGACGTCTCGCTAGACCCTTTCTCCTAACAACCGCGGCGGCTGCGGGTGTCGGCGGTGCCCTATACTTCTCATACCGCCCGCTGAACATCCCTGGTTCGCAGCCTGCGGTTGTCCCCCCTCCTTCGGTAACAGAGACCGGCCATCTGATACCGCCCAAGTTCCCTAAAATCAAGAGCCGCTTGCAGCAAATACAAGACCTGAAAAAGAGCTCTCAGAGTCAGAATGGGAAGGACGAGCCATACGATCTTCTCGTCATCGGTGCCGGTGCAACGGGGTCAGGCATTGCGTTGGATGCTGCTACGCGTGGCTTGAAAGTGGCTGTTGTTGAGAGGGACGACTTCAGTTCAGGCACAAGTAGCAAGAGTACGAAGCTTGTCCATGGTGGTGTCAGATACCTTGAGAAAGCTGTCTGGGAATTGGACTACAACCAGTAAGTTGAAAGATGAACACCATCAACCATACCTCCTTTACTCGACGCCTCCGCATTCTGACGCACATCTAAAGATACGCTCTTGTCAAGGAGGCTTTGCGCGAGCGGCGATACTTCCTCCACACCGCGCCACATCTATCAGCATGGCTTCCCATCATGTTACCTGTGCAGAAGTGGTGGCAGGTCCCCTACTTCTGGGCGGGCACGAAGTTCTACGACTTTCTCGCTGGCTCAGAGGGGATTGAAAGCTCATACTTCTTGACAAAGAGTAAAGCCATTGATGCATTCCCCATGCTGAAGAAGGATGGCTTCATCGGCGCGCTCGTCTACTATGGTAAGTGCTCTCCGTTCGCCCAAGACTAGACTCAGCATAGCGAACACTGCTGATGAGTTTGCAGACGGCGCCCACAACGACTCCCGCATGAACGTGTCCTTAGCAATGACAGCTGCTCTTTACGGCGCCACCGTTGTCAATCACATCGAAGTGACGGACTTGACAAAGGACGAGAATGGAATGTTGACGGGTGCCAAGGTTAAGGACTGCATCGCAGAACGCAATGGTCAGGATGCCCCTGAATTCCAGATCCGAGCAAAGGGTATCATCAACGCAACAGGTCCCTTTGCAGACTCAATCAGAAAGATGGATGAGCAAACAACAGCTGAGATTGTGGCCCCCAGCTCGGGTGTTCACGTCGTTCTTCCTGGATACTATAGTCCTGCCAATATGGGCCTCATCGATCCTTCAACTTCTGATGGCCGTGTCATCTTCTTCTTGCCCTGGCAAGGAAACACCATTGCGGGCACGACTGATAGCCCCACCACAATTTCAAAGCAGCCCATTCCCTCCGATGACGACATCAACTGGATCTTGAAGGAAATCAAGGGTTATCTCGCCCCTGATATCACCGTGCGTCGTGAAGATGTCCTTGCTGCATGGTCTGGTATCAGACCGTTGGTGCGCGATCCGAAGGCAAAGAACACGGAGTCGCTCGTTAGAAGCCACCTTGTGTCGGTGTCGAAATCTGGTCTCTTGACTTGTGCCGGAGGCAAATGGACAACATATCGCCAAATGGCCGAGGACGCTGTGGACGAGGCTGTTAAGCATTTCGATATCCAGCCTCGCGCAGTTGCAACCCCTAACATGAGTGGTAGCGAGGAGTTTGAGGAATCTGTGGAACTCGACGGCTCATGCAAAACCCATGAGGTCCGCCTCGTTGGAGCACACGGTTACTCGAAGACACTTTTCATTAATTTGATCCAGTATTTTGGACTCCCACTTGATGTCGCGAAACATCTCGCAGAAAACTATGGTGATCGCGCATGGGAGGTGGCGGCTCTATCATCTCCCACACGACTCACGTATCCAGCCTGTGGAGTCCGCATTGCGTCTCTCTATCCGTTCATTGACGGCGAGATCAGATACGCTGTTCGCAACGAATACGCACAGACCGCCGTTGACGTGATCGCTCGAAGAACACGACTGGCGTTCTTAAATGCCCAGGCTGCCCTTGAAGCTCTTCCAACTGTCATCGATGTCATGGCCGAAGAGCTCAATTGGGATAAGAAGCGTGAACAGATGGAATGGAACGACTCTGTCGAATTCCTCAAGTCAATGGGCCTCTCAAGTGAACAACAGGGTGTCACTCGGCAAGATATCCTGTCCGGTAAGGCCAAGAAGTATGCCTAGTTAACCCAGATTCTCGCCATTTCAATATAATCATAGCATGCATGGATAGATAAACCGGTTTGGAATAATCTGCATATATATTTCATACAAAGTTGGATTTCATACCAGATTGCCTCTTCCTTTCCAATATCTCATAGGACATCCGCCTGACGACAGAACTAAACTCTTGGGGAAATGCAATTCGGCAATGATGAGTGTAGTACGAGCTCTTAAGCTTGAGTAAACAGAATAATTCAAAGCTAAAATACAAACAGAATGCAGCCGGGTATTAGTGACGAAAACGTAGAGGGGAATCGTAGACAAAAAGTCAAGGAGACAAAAAGAAAAAAAAAAAAAAAAAAAAAAAAAAAAAAGAAACACAGATCAAGAAGATATGAACCAGGACAAAGCAAGAAACTGGACCACCGGACTGAATACAGGCAAGATGAAGATCGATCTGGAAAAGGGTCTTCCATCAACATCGCTTTCCTCCAAAAGATCATAACAAAAAACTGTTGGTTCAAAAGTTGCAGTAGCTGAACAATCCGGATCTCAGGGCAGGTCCAAACGTTCCAGAAAAGAACAGACGATAGAAGAGGCAGCCTGAAATGGCCTCTTAGATGCTCAAAATGAACATGCTAACAAGAATTGAAGAAGTGAAGGACGTGTTGCAAGCTGCTCTCGCAGAAACAATGGACTGCTCCGGCAATCAAGCCACACTCAGTGATGTCTGGCAAGCAAGCCAAAAGAACAGACGTGCTTTAGGGCAGGACAAGGAAAACCGATGAGCCTCATACCAATGCCCCCCAGAAAATTCCATACACAGGCGCCACCTGCAGAAAAACGACATCGTCAGCTTGGTATCTCTGGAAAGCGTCAAATGTCAATCCCTGAACGAGATTTTCCCTGCGTGTACATTTCTGGCTGTTGAACAGACCTTGCTTTTTTTGTGCCAATGGTGCTCGGCAATGGGAGGCCACGCCGACCTAGTCGAGATTATACACGTACCTGGACAGAAAAATCCAATGTATGAGGTTGTAATCGACTATGCCGGCCGGGATTGGAAGACACATTTTGCGGCATTATTTCTCCTTTTTCCCTCCCTCCCTCTCTTTTTCTCTCTTCTATTCTCTCCCGGAAAGCGTTTTAATTTTTTAGTTCCTCGCTACAATATCCTGGTCGATTATCCCAGTAGCGCGAGACCAGCTCTTGGGCGAGGGGCTCATCCCTGAATCGAGATTGCCGGAAGAAATTGAAGAGGGCGAATTCCTTATCAGTCAAAATAAGAGAATGTGGTTTGGCTTGGACCTTATGCCATAGGCTATTTATTGCTCGATCAAGGATCTGCCTCTGGGTTTCTGCGATCTCCTTTGGCCCTTCCGCGCTTCGCACAGCTTCAAGCGTCTGCTGCACCAAAGGCGAATTCGGGTCCTCGACGACGTCGTTTACGACAGGCACAGGCATTGGACTCAACGGCAGACAAAACGTTTCAAATGACTGGGACACATCAGGGCAAAACCGAAGTGGGATAGCTGCCGGCATTTATAGGGCAGCCAAGGTGAAAAGGTATCCCACAACTCGCGTGCAAACATCACGTTTAGGCTTCGGTACTAATATATTAACCTTACGCAAAAGCAGGTGCGAGGTACCGGACGAAGTCAAAGCTTCTTCTCCTGTTATTTCCGATCTCAATGCCACAATGCGAAAGTATCAACATGGTTTGTTGTCATCAGTCAATTCCACCGGCTGTTTTGCAGCGATGAAAAAGCAGCTACAGCACGTACATACTGTACTTCGTACAGGAGTGACCCGAGCTAAAGATAGCCTTCGACAGTCTCCACTGGGGCAGACTGCATCGAGGTGCTACAGTACTTGAGGATCTTGGAAATGGCCCTGGAAGTTCCTGAGCAGCCCTGAAAAAGGCGCGGCGACAAGAGAAAGAGAAAAGTCTGTATTGAGAATCGAACTTTGCGAAATGTAGCAGCTGCACTGACTGGAACTTCCCCACAGGCACGGAGGCAGATAATGATTGATATGACTGGGTGAGTTTTGGCGAATCCGGCAGAGCTTGGCCGGGCGCCCGATCCGTTGAGTTAAATTCAACTGATAATAATCGGCGTGTTTAAGGACTGCGTATCGTCCGGACATTCTACTTAGATCAGATCTGAATATCTAAAACAGCGAAGGACGCGCACGAATAAGCAGCTGCTAGTTCTCGTCTTTCATGCTTCTCCGTTATAGGCGCCGGTCTTGCTGCCGAATTCGAAAGAAGGTTTGATATTGCAACCACCACCCGCAGTTACATATTCATGCGGGATGCTGCGATATCTGAAGAAACAATCTTAAGACTTTCCCAGCGGCGGCTAGATACAGTCCACCCGTCTTTTACTAGAATCTAGGACCCAGACGACCTCTCAGTCGTAGACAGCAGCGAGCGAAGAAGTGCTACAAGCCTCTTGGTCCGTGATTTTCGAGGACGTACAAAGTACGTGATCGTGTGAATTGCGCTTTCCAAAGCATGTGAACTACGAGGTTTCTCCCCGTCTAGTTTGGAGGCCGTACTGCTTGCCGCATGATATGTACGTCCATCTTTGGCTCCGGTAACAGGGATGACGCCGAGATGGGTTTTAAAATGAGCGGGCTTTACATTCGACCGTTTCTTTTCACTTCTTTCATCTGGATGAAAATACCCTGGCCGATAAGTCGCGCAGAATTCGGGTATTCCGAAAGGGTCAGATATGGTCACATCATATCAGGACTTCTGGTATGTTTTGTCGTGAAAACGAGAGAACGAAATTAACACATATCACAGTTACCTGTAGATGCGGAGAGGCTGCGATATGTTTCCGTATATGTAGCAAGCGGGAGCAAGACCTGTGGTCTACAGCTACAGATACGTATGCAGTCTGTATACTTTGCGCTTCTGCGCAGAGAGACTGGCGTGGACAACCAGGCTGGTTTGGAACTGGCCTACAGAACCTGGGACACTGGCACTGGAAGGCAGCGTCTGCAGATGCTAAGAAACAACCGATATCGACGCCAGCTGTGCGACGAGCAGTCATGGATTGAAAGGAATTGAACATGTAATAGAGCGAAACACGACTTGAAGCAAGCAGGGCAGCCAGGGACAGGCACACCCGAGCGGATCCTGGCATGTGATGTACACGGGTGACGCATCTCGTGGATCCATTCATTCCATCCAATTTGATGAATGGATGGAATGGAAATAATTAATGAAAGGAATGAGCAGTGAGACAGATGGATGGATGGCTATCCTTTGCTTTGTGGTACCGGGTTCGCCGTTGATTATCGACGATCTTTGCGTGGGATGAGGAAAAAGATACTACATACGTACATACATACGGATACATAGCTGGTGAAGCAACGGCAACAGCAACAGCGATCAACTTGACGCTTCCATCGACTCAAAGCCCATCTCCCCGTCTCCCGTCTGTTGCATCATACCTGAACTACCTACTCTTCTGCGCCATGGTCTATTACTTCACTTCCAATACTGTCTCCCCGGCAGCGTTCATTTACGTTGGAAAGGACAAATTTGAAAGTACGCTGTCGCATGCGCTCTTCCTCCATGCACATCGTTCATTTGCGGACAAAAAAAAAAAAAAAATTAACGTGAACTGCAGATGAGGATCTCATAAAATATGGTTTAGAAACAGACGTTTGGTAATGTTCTCAATAGCTTCCAGCTCAGATACCTCGCCTACTCTTGCTTGCTGTCACAGCTGTACTGACTTTTGCTACTCACACAGGGTATGCGCCTCCATCTGATGCTTCGCGAGGTTCAGTCCACCGATCTAATGTTAAGTACAGTTTCACGTCGATAACTTGTCTAGTGCCCACATCTACCTCCGCCTTAAACAAGGGGAGACATGGGACAACATACCGGAGAGCCTTCTAAACGATTGCGCTCAATTGACGAAAGCGAACTCGATCGAAGGTGCGATTAACACGGCTCTTCATCTCTCTTGCTTTGCATGCCCCACAGCCGGTTGACCGCTTGCGCAACGTTTCCTCCAGGCAACAAAAAGGACAACATAACTGTCATATACACACCGTGGTCAAATCTCCGTAAGACTGGGGACATGGCAACTGGTCAGGTATCCTTCCACAGCCCGAAGCTTGTCAAAAAGGTTTTCGTCCCAACTCGCGAGAACACTATCGTCAACCGTCTGAACAAGACCAAGGTTGAAAAATATCCAGATCTGGCAGCAGAGAGGGAGGAGTATCTGGCTCAGCTGAGGCGTGAGGATCGTAAGAGACGGGAGGAGTATCGAAACGAAGAAAAACGTCAGAAGAAGGAGTACGAACAATTGAAATGGCAGAAGGAGCACGCCTACGACTCGTTCATGAGTGAGGATATGATCAACCAGAGCAGCAACGAGAACAGGAGTGCAGACTGGGAGGACGACTTTATGTAGGTTCAAGCAGCAGCGTCTCTTATCATATTTCCTTTGCTCTTGATTCGTTGAGATCTGCAGTAGTTATACATATATACGGGCACGAATAAGGGAAGAAAGCAAGCCGTTTCAGAAGCAAAATGAGAGGCTTGGGTATTCAGCCCTTGCCCCCTCTCCCCCATTTCCCCCCCTTCTCCCTGGCTGCCGATAGATTGCTGGGATTGTACGCAGAACCGTACAGTAGATAGACAAGAACGTTTACGTATGTGTGTATGAATGTATGCAGAGACAAGTTTCAGTACTTAGTACATACACTGTACTAAGTCGCAGTGCTGGAGTTCGGGAAGCCGAGCCTTGGTTTCGTCGTTATTAGTCTCATTTCAAGCTGCCAGATTGACAATCGAACCTTTCGAGGGGGAACAGAACATGCTCGGCTTGTCAGTCAATCCCTATTCTCGCTTGAAGAAGGGCACCGTCACGGGCAATTCTCCTCCTGGCTCCCCTAGTCCTCATCGCTCGCTGTCCGATCTTTTTACCATGTCTGCGGATCCAGTGTCTCCTGCAACTCAAGGTATAGGGCTGTCCGCAATGCAATCTTGACAGTTGTTACTCAAGCTGAGCCTCATACCACATAGTGAATGCGAAGCAGCGCAAAAGGAACAAGAAGAAAGCTGCCAGAGCTGCAAAAGCAAACGGAGTTGCTACCAATGACCAGGATGCCTCTCCAGAGGTCGCTGACTCCGATGGCGACGAGCCATCTTCACCTCGTCCTGGCAATGTACGCTTCAGAATTCCAAGTCACCGTCTCCTGGAACGCTGCTCTATGTTCTTTCATGCGAGCCACACTGACTCGAATTACTAGGACTCCGGCGAGAAGTCCACCGACGAGGTACAACAGTTAGCAGATCTACAACTAAGCTCCGATACACCAGATGTCGAGGGTGGCCTCAGCAGCTTGAACCCTGAAGACAACCCTATCTCCAATACATTAGCACCAACTGAATCTGGCCCAAGTTTTGATGCGCTGGTCCGTGATCGAGATTCGTTACGGATGGAGGTCATAGAGTTACGGAAATCCCTTGAAGAGATCCAGTCCAAAAACGATGATGAACGCGAGAAGCTGCAAGAATCACTGAAGTCTGTACGAGCCGAGAAAGAAAACGCAGAGCACAGGTTCAGGGAGCTGCTTGGGAAAGTCAACACCATAAAATCTCAACTTGGCGAGAGATTGAAAGCTGACGCGGTATGCTTTGTCTTGAATGTTTCTTACTTACGCATTGTTCATATACTCATCAATCTGTGCAGGAGGAACTTACGCAATGCCGACAACAAATCGTGGAGCTTGAGGAGCAAAACGCTGCTTTGAGCACAGATGCGAACGAAAAGGCCGAGAAAATAAGTACGCTCACACGACAGAACGAGTTACATGAGAGAGAAATATCCGAGTTGCGCAATAGAGCAACACTCGCGCAACAAAATTGGCTACAGGAGAGAGAGGATCTGCAAGAGCAGACACGGTATCTCCAGAATGAATTTGAGGAGGCAAAACAGGCAATGCATAATTGGGAGATCCTGGCGACAGAGGAACGGACAATACGCGAGAACCTGAACGAGAAGGTTCTGGACGTCGAAGAACAATTGCAGGCAGTACGTGCTGATTACGAAAGGGCAGCCGCCGAGTGCGATAGTCAAGCTCTCACTATAGAGAGGCTGCAGAAGGGGATTGATGAGATTCAAACAGGTACGATGATGAGCTTGGTCGAACATATTCGTATATGATGAAGCTGACATTTTTGACCGGCAGCTCGGAAACAAGAGCTTCGTGAACTTGCTGAGAGCTCCGATGCACAGATCGAGGAACTCAAGAGGAAGATACGACAAGCTGAGGAACAATCCACGGAGGCTAACAACAAACTAGCGGCCACTGAGAAGGAACTCGAACGGGCACTTCCTTTCGAGAAGGAAGTTCGCGAAAAGAACTTACTCATTGGCAAGCTTCGCCATGAAGCGGTCACTCTCAATGAGCATCTGACGAAAGCATTGAAGTTCTTGAAAAAGGGCAGGGTGGAAGACAACGTCGACAGGTAAGTGGCTGTGTCTCAGAAGATTCTGGTCAGTAGTGTATTGACAAGGTTCCAGACATCTCGTCACAAACTACCTTCTTCAGTTCTTGTCGCTCGACCGCTCAGATCCCAAGAAGTTCCAGGTTCTGCAGTTAATTGGCGCATTGCTTGGCTGGTCTGATGGTAAGCAGCAACCATAGTCCTACAGATGTAACCCCAAGCTTACAACAGAAACAGAGGAGAAAGAGCAAGCTGGCCTCGCGAGGCCTGGGAGTACGACACACAGTACGTCACCATTTGGTGCTCTGAGATCTCCCACTTCACCAATGTTCCGCAACACGAGCACCTCGAGTCTCCCGGCAGATTATCTGACAGCGGGCGGTTCAGGGTCACGAAAGGAATCGCTTGCAGAACTTTGGTCTGATTTCCTGGAGCAAGAGGCCCAAGGCAGCGAGAAGTCGTCGAGGAGACCATCTACTAGCAAACCTCCACCCTCGCATTAGTGTATAATGAGTGCCATTTTGCTTGCATTTAGCCGTCGTTGATTGTCTACAGCCGTCACTTTTCGCTTCAATAGGCGAAGAAAATCCTGTATACCGACCATCGTTTATTATTGAAGACGTTTCAAGCATATACATAAGATGTTCATCTATAGAAAGAGAAATCCAGCCCTGGTAATCCGAGACCTTCTCGATCCTCAGGCTGACGAGGCCCTCTGTAATACGTATCAACGTGTTAACGTGAATCTTCCCTGCCAAGAAAGCGTTAGATGTGGCTGTATACGGAGTAGATATATATGTACACTGTACGTATGTACGGTACTGCGACTGGCTACAGCATATATACACAAGCAACGTCGACTTCCTTATTCTCAACATCTCTTTCTCTGTTCAATCCTGGTTTGATTCAGTCCATATCGCTTACTTCCAGTGATCGCGATGGCTGCTGGTGAGTAATAGTTTTGGGATCCTCTTTTCTCTCTTGCTTTCTCTGTGAAGTGTGCAGTACAGACTCGACTGACGCCTCCTCTTCCAATAGCTGTGTCCAAGTTTCGCCCTGTCGTCCTTTCTGGTCCTTCAGGAACCGGAAAGTCGACCTTGCTGAAGAAGCTCTTTGCTGAATTCCCTCAGACATTCGGGTTTTCCGTCTCGCGTTAGTGCAGCCACTTTTTGTTTTATGATGTTGGTCCGATCTAGGTCTGACTCCAGAGTATATCAGATACCACTCGTGCTCCTAGGCCAGGCGAGCAAGATGGTAGAGAGTATTACTTCACAAACAAGGAGAGCTTTCTTGATCTTGTGAAGGCCTCTGGTTTCATCGAGCATGCGCAGTTTGGTGGTAACTATTATGGAACAAGCAAGAAGGCAGTTAAGGACGTCGCCGAGAAAGGCAGGATATGCATCTTGGACATTGAGATGGAGGTTAGTAATTCCAGCATTATTTCCTTTTTTTTTCTTTTCAACAAGCAGTCAGGAGACAAGTTGGGATGGGTGCTGACATATCTACAGGGTGTGAAACAAGTCAAGAACTCCGATTTGAACGCTCGGTTTTTGTTTATTGCCCCGCCCTCTGAAGAAGAGCTGGAGAAGCGTCTCCGAGGACGCGGCACCGAGAGTGAGGACAGCTTGCAGAAGAGATTAGCACAAGCTAAGAATGAGCTCGCGTTTGCTAAACAGCCTGGAATTCACGAGAAGATCATCGTCAATGATGATGTCGAGAGAGCATACCAAGAGATGAGAGACTGGATTGTCGATGGAGGCAAGTTCGGCGTGTCACAATGAAATGGCAAAACATCGATCTCAGTGATGGATGATACTTTACCATAACGGGGATGATATGCTGTTACGACTCTATACTTATGTCATCTACAGTTTGGCTCAATGGTGACAGTTTTGTATTCTATTCTGATAATACGCTGCTAATTGATTGAAAAGAAATCCTCGCGAAAGACGATGTATTTGAACAGGAGAGTGTGTAATGCCACAGAGCTTTGGAGTGCAATTTAGAAAAGAAACCCAGATGACGGGAACGAGACGAGAAAATTATGATTTATGATAATGACGATAACGAGAATGGAAGTCTTTGAGGTATCTGAGCTGGGGCGAACGAAGAGAAAGGGTTGCACAAGCATGCGGACCGCGATCTTGGGAAATGATTAATGTTGTCGTAGTATAATCTCGCTAGTCATACGCTCAATCAATGCGGCCATCTGCATGTGTGAAGGAGTTATGACTTATTATACGCCTTCAGAAGACGACCCGTGCATCTGTTGACGTTGAGATAATTGAGTGATGGCGGCCGATTGGATGAAGACATCTCCCGAAGAACAAGTGGGAGAAGTCAGGGGTCGTAGGAAACATTCAATGCGGTGGCCCCAGGAGAGAGAAGGGTAAACAAAAGGGCAGGAAAACAGTGAAAGAAAAAAGAATAAAACAAACGCAAAAAGAAACAAAAAAAAAAATCAAAAGTGTAAACGAAGGGAGAGACAGGCAAGGCTCGAGAAAACCACGATACTAAATGACATGATAGGAGGCGATTTATCCGACTGAAGCGCGGAACCTGTCATGCCATGAAGTGAATTGGCAAAAGTTGTAAAAGAGAGAGAAGACGAGCATGGCGACTGTTTGGTGGAGTCTGGCTTACAACGCGGAGAACGTGTGCAGGCAGGGGTTTTGCTTTAGACGGCAGTGAGCCCAGTCATAGTCATCCTTTGGGAGTTCCTGCTCAGCTCCCTGTCGGCAGACGGGCTTGTCGGCCTAGCAGTGCTATCCCTCAAAGCCATGAGTTGTTTGGCGCGGAAGGTCTCGTAGTGGATCTGGCTTGTGGTTTCGATGAGGTCTTGCAGATGGGTCCTGGTCAAAAAGTTGCGCAAGTAGACGAATTCACAGTGGTTCTCATCCTCGACATTGATGACACCCCATCTGTTCTGACGGCCACGGACTTGCTTGCCATCGACAATAATGTTCTTCTCGCTACCGACAACAGCGAAGGGGATAATGCTCTGAAAAGAATGAGTAAAAAGAAGTAAAAGGGCGGGAGAGCGTTAGAATACAACTGAAAAGGGGATGAGCAAGGGGTAGGGGCAGGTGACAAACCTTGATCTGGTTGTTGATGGCACGCTCTTCGCTATCGAACTCCTCATTGTCGTATGGGTACATTCTGAGGTTATGGAACTCGAACTCTTCCTTGATTCTTTCCTTGAAGGCCTGGCGTTCCTCCAGGGTCAGGGAGTCAGACTTGGCGATGACGGGGACGACGTTGACAACATCGGAGAGTTTCTTGAGAACGACGATATCAATGGGCTTGAGACTGTAGATGTAGAGCGGTCAGCGGGCAGGTATTCATGGGAGAGGGATATAGTGTGAGAACGTACGCATGACCGGAAGGCTGGATGAAGAACAAGCAGCAGTGGATGCGGGTATCGGCGATGTAGCGGTCTCTCTGAGCATGGAGCTCCTTTCTAAGGTAGGCAGAGTGCTGATCCTTGATGTACTTGACGATTGGGTCCCAGCTATTACATTGCGAAGGGTGTCAGTTTGATTGAAAGTTGTTTGAAGAATTGCGGGTCGGATCGTGATGAGGTAGATAAGGATTGAATGAGGGGGTGGGAAGGAAGAGAAGGTGTACCATCTATCGTTGTTGACCTGGTCGCCATAGCCCGGGGTGTCGACGATGTTCAGGCGCAAGCGCACGCCGTTTTCCTCGATGACTGTAGAGTGTCAGTTTCAATTGCATGAGGGGGGAGAGGATGTGTGTGTGTGTTTGTAAAGGGGGGGAAGGTGGTAGGCGGTAGGTGGTAGGTAGGAGGTGAGAGGTGAGTGGCAGGAGCAGAGACATACCATGCGAGACGGTTTGGATTTCGGTGGTCTGGCGAACGGGCTCGTTGGGCTCGAGACGGCCCTTTGAGTCGATGAGGTGGGTTGCGAAGATGGTGTTGATGAGGGTAGATTTGCCCAGACCGGTCTGGCCTGTGGAATGGAAGGGAAGACGGGGGGTTAGCTTGAAGAGAGAGGGAGAAGAGGAGGGAGAAGAGGAGGGAAAAGAGGAGGCAAAAGAGGAGAGGCGAGAAAGAGAGACAAGAGACGTACCAACGCACATGACATTGAACTGGAAGCCACGCTTCAAGAGCTTCCGCTCAATCTGAGAAGTGATGGAATCGAAACCGACATGGCTCTGGGGGAAGATAGACTGGGGCTGAGGCTGGCCTTGATGAGGATGAGGTTGAGATTGGGGTTGAGACTGAGTGGTTTGGGGGGGAGGAGGTGGCGACTGAACGGGAGGGGGTGGTGAAGCAGCAGAAGCAGACGCAGACGCAGCAGCAGCAGCAGCAGCAGGCGAGGAAGCCATGGCAGAGGAGTAGATCGAGTAGTAGTTGTGGTAGTTGTGGTGGTGGTTGTTGTTGTTGTTGAAGGAGAATAGAATAGGAGATGACAGCAAGTATGTGATGTGATGTGATGATGTTATTGTAATAGTAAAATGTCAGGGGGGGAAAGAGAGAGAGAGAAAGACATATATTGGCCCGATTGGGTTTAGACTCGAAACATACATACAAAATACATAAAAATGAAAGATAAATCATATCAACGACTACAAGAATCATAAAAGAATCAGATCTATCTCGACCTCTATAACGGTTCAATCTCATATTCTGTCTTCTCCTCACTATGGCTGCCATCTCATCTCTCTCCAGACTGCTGCCATTGTCACTGCCACTGCCATCGCTCCTCTCTACCCAGACCCTGCCCGCCATCGCCATCCACATTCACATTCCCGCATCTCTCTCTGGCATCTGGGACTCTGTTCTCCGCGCTGTCCCCAAGAAGAAGACTTCCTACGGCAAGAAGAGGAGTCGCCAATTGGCTGGCAAGGCTTTGAAGGACACAATTGCAATCAATAAATGTCCTGCCTGTGGCGCACCTAAGCGATCGCATCTGTTGTGTCCCGACTGCGTTGCAAGTGAGTTATGAGTTCGACTTTGTCCTGTCAATTCCTGTCAAATTCCCACTGATCAACTAATTCAATTGCTTCCCCCCTTCCAATTGCTATTCCAGAGATCCATAAGCAATGGCGCCAGTCAAAGGAAGACACAGTCACTGGCATTGAGCCGTCATCATCCTGAGGAGGAAGAGGAAGAGGAGGAGGAACCACTGTATCATTTTTGTACTATCTCATGTGTATTCATTTATGTATATCCCTTGCTTCTTGCTTCTTTGCTTTCTGTGCGTTATGGCCTGGCGTTTCTCCATGACGAGACTGTCTGTATATCTGTATGATCACTGTTGTTGATGTTGATGTTGTTTCTGTATATATGAAATTGTGCCTATTCATGTCTGTCTCTCTCTCTCTCTTCATCTCTACTCTCCGCGGAACTCCACATCCACATCGCATCGTCATCTCTACATACAACAACAACTACTACAATCACAACTATAACTATAACTACAACTACAACTACTACAGCTATAACAATAACGGTATCAAGCTTCTATCATGGTGCGCCAATCCCTCCCTCCATCCACCAATCCTCACGACTGACCCTCCCCCTCCAGTCGAAACAATATCTCTCCCTTCACTCTGTCGACAACGGTGCTTCCTCCTCCTCCTCCTCCTCCCTGTGTCCAAGCAAAACCCATCTCCTCCCCCCCCCCCCCCCCCACAACTTCCCAACTTCCCTCGCTAACCCTCCTACTCTTCCAGCTCATCCCTCCGACATCTACTCCCTCGCTGTCACTAAATCCCATATCCTCTCCGTCTCAGGTGCCTCCTCCCTGAACATACACTCCACATCCCAGCCAGAGCTTCCACTCGCTCAGTCCTTCACCGGCGTCCATAAACTCGGCTGCCATCATGTCGTGACAAGCGCGGACGGGAAAACTGCTGCTACAGTCGGATTCGATGGCCTTGTTCGTATATGGTCTTTCAACGGTGACTCGTGGGTCGAAAATACCGATATCAACTGTGCGCCCAACTCAATTCCTTCAACTACGCCCACTCCTCCCTCCTCCTCTCAAAACTTCCTGCTGATCCTTTTCCTTTCTCTCAGCTTCCCAAAGGATATGCGACATCTGGGCCCCTGCCCTCTCCGACGATGGCCAGTACCTGGCCGGCACTACAACCGACGGCCGTGTCAAAGTCTGGGACTTGCTCGATAATGCTACTCAAATTCGTGAATTGGAATCGAAAGGAAGTTTTGGCATGTGCATCAGTCTGGTACGCCTGCCCTACTTTCACCCTATTTTCACTTTGACCTCACCTCGCCTCGCATTGGCTTGCATGCGTCAAGGACATGAATATCTAACTTCCCCTCCCCCCGCTATAGTCTTCTGATGGCGCCCATACCGCAACTGGCCACCAGAGCGGAAACGTCTATGTATTCAATAATGAGACCGGCAGGATCGTGCACTCTCTATCCGGTGAGCATGCCACATGCACATCTTTCCTCGAATCAGAACCAGCCCCGCCTTTTAACCCAGTACTGATTGTTCTTGCAGGCCTCGTTGAGCCCGTTCGATGCGTCGCCTTTTCTCCTGGTGGGAAGTACATTGCCGCAGCCGGCGACTCTAGAGTCATCGTGCTCTACGAGAGACTGTCTGGCGAACAAGCCGCTAATTTCACAGGACACAACTCTTGGATCACTTCGCTGGATTGGAGTGAAACCGGAGAGTATCTGTTAAGCTCATCCCTAGACGGCAAAGTCAAAGTCTGGTCCATAGAACGCAACGCCTGTGTCGCAACCCATTCAGAATCAGATCAGGCTATCTGGAGTGTTAAATGGTTGCCAAGGTTCAATAGGACAGACCGCTTTGTCACCGCTGGCGCAAATAGGGCAATCACTTTCTACAGAGAAGCTACTGGGGCTTGAATTGAGAAAGGGTGAGGGGAATCAAAAAAAGTACAGAGTTGTTCGGTTCTAGCATCAGTAATATAGACAAGAATATTAGAATGCATGTAGACAGGGAACAATCAACCCAGATCCGTCAATGGATGGACGAGGAATCTGCAGTTGCGGCTATCACTTCATGCCTGCAACCAAAAGCTTCCTCATCCGTTTCAAAAACGCACCGAAATCGCGGTCCTCGTTGACAGTATTCAGCTCTTTCTCAATCGCGGCTCTGGGCAACTTTGGCCGAGTATGAAACACCTCATACTCCCTCGATGCAGTACCCAACTCAAACCAAGCCTCCTTCTCCCAATCTTTCTCCACTAGGTGCGTGTAGACAATCTTCAGGCGATCTTCTCTCCCAGCACCTTCTATGCGCAAGCAGAGCAATTCCTGCCAGAACTCTAGCTCGGGCACATTCAACCTTGCCTGCGCCTCCAAATGCCGTGCGTGAGCTTCCTGGGCTTCGAGTTTCTGTTGTATCATGTTCTGTGTCTCCTCGATCTGTTTCTTGAGCTTGTCGCGAGTCTGTTGCCTGGCATTGCGCTGTGCTTCAACATCACCAATCACTGCCCTCATCTCCTCCGCTTCAGCAGCTTCTTTCTCAAGAGCTTGCGCATGCGTCTGTGACTTCAAATGAAGAATCTCAATGTCTCTCTTCCGCATGCGTTGGTCCTCTACAACCCCAGCAAGAGTCAGCATGGCGTGTCACACAAGAGATACACTGTATCCACAAGTGTTATTTATCTACATATATATTTCTTTTCTCGTTCGACATACCATGTAATTCAGCAAGATTCAGACGGAACTGGTTCCTTTCTTCTAAGACAAGTTTCTGACCGCGCTCAATGAAGCTGTCGAACTTGGCCGTGAACTGAGCCATCTGCGCACGCAGATCCTCAAAGCCGAATTGGATGCTGGGGAGCTGGTCCGCCATGGACGGGGCATCTGCAGACGCGAGGGGAGGCCGCAAGGTGCTGGCCGACAGCGCTGGCTCGTACGGGGTCGTCATGGTAGTCTGTTGTAGTCTGTTGGTAGACAGTTGTGCAATGGTTCTGAGGTATCGCGAAAAAGTGCGTGAAGATGACGGAGATGTGCAGGCTTGATATCAACAGTTGGTTTTGCGATGATTGACAGAAGATGGAGGGAGAAGGAAGAAATGCACAACGACGTCACCCGCACCCGTTCCAGGGGGCAACCGTATACCAGCGCAAAGAAGAAAAAAATTTGAAAATTCAAATCGAAATCGAAACACAGGACAGTTCAGGTCACTGCTAATTTGATTTTCCCTCCCCATCCCAGAGTTCTTCTGTGCCTCCAACATATACCCCCTCCCTCTTCTTCCTCTCCATTCAACGCTCGCACCTTCGATGTGGACGTCGCCATCTACTTCTCCTTGTCATGGTCGTGCATGGAAGCCACGCTGTCTTAGCGCAAAGACCTGATGGGTGATCACCACACCGTGCCGCTTCAATACGGGCACCTCGGGGATATCAAATATCTGCCTGACGAGCAGACTTGGGAGTTCTCGCGGAGGATCGACAGACGTGAGTGTGGCATGCAAAGACCCTCTTTTCATTCGGTCTGGTGTACGGGCACACCACTAATTGCGCTCTTTTCCAGGTCCCTACCTCACACCCTTCAATGATCATAACGAAATATTCTCGTCGATTGAGAAGGAACAGGTGCAACATGCAATTGAGCTTCCTACCTCCTTTCGCTTGTCAGCAGATAAGGAAAATGCTCTGTGCAAGAACTGTCCGCAGCTTGCGCCTGGGCTGGAGCTTCTACGTGACTTGAACGCTTCGTCCTCAGTGCTGGAGCACATCACTGCGAAATGGGACCCTCAAGTATCTACGCTACTCTCCGTCGGCAACACTGTCACCAACTACTCGAGCAAGAGTTTGCATGTCGCTGGCTTTGTGCCGTCAACTTTCTCCAATGTCGTCCAGATTGTCTCCCCTCGCATGCGATCCATTGAATGGCGTGGCCGGCGCATCAATATCCCCGTGATGGCTGGCGGAGACAAAGCACTATTCACGGAGAACCGGGGGCGCATATACCAAGTCGCCTTCGCGGAATCGGTGGACGAGAAAAGCACGTTTATGGCAGTGCGTTATGCTAAATCAACGGCCATTTTCCGCCCAGTGCGTCACACAAAGTCTGTCGCCCATTCTTATATTGAAGAAGATGAAGGCAGTGGGCTCGACTCGGAACCCACGCGATTAGACGCAAATCCGATTGTCGAGATACCCATATCCTCTACGGGGGAAGCTCCACACGCCGATGTCTGCTTCAATCCCTGGTATCAGAAGGAAATCGCTGTGATCGACACTTTGGGAAATTGGAACGTTTGGGAAATCTCCTCATGGAAGTCTTACCATAATATTTGGAGGGGTCGATGCACCAGATCCGGCTCTATCAACCTGAATGGCCCTACTGAGCCTTCGTCTGCTCACAGTGCTAAGATTCATGACGGGTGGACTCGAATCATGTGGCTTGGGAATGTTCATAGTCTCATTGCTTTCGAAAGAAGGAGGATGGTGGTCATCACCCTGGCCCAAGAAGTGCAATACCAGACCGTCAATTTGAAATTCTTCAGAGAGGCTGAATGGATAGTAGACGTTCTTCGAAGTCGCTCAAATACATGTGAGGTCTTCGTCCTTACAACCCTCAGAATCATTTGGCTTTCGTTGATTACAGACGACTTTTCGGCCTCACAAACTCCTGACACACCCCGAGTCAAGGTGCTTCTGGAATGGTATCATTACCGTGACGCGGAAGACGTTAGTCTGAGACTAGCCCCTCTTCAAATAGGGCCAGGTAAGCTTCTTATTCTTAATTATCTGGGGGGGCTTCATAAACTTACCATGGCATATCATTTTTCACAGAATTTTCCCTTGTTCTATATTCTCAATGGAATACCTTTGCGCAAATCTTTCGGTTTGCTCATTCCTCTAATGATGATCCAATCCCAGTATCAGTATCTGATCCGTCCACACTTCATCTTCCCGCTATGGGTGTTGATTCGAAATGTCAGGGTGGAGGGTCTGGTAATAGCACCTATTCCGCCCTCATTTTCCAGGAGATCAATGGCACTGATTTTGATGACACCATGGACGAGTCGGGAAGCCTGAGACTAATCAAGTTACTGGCACAACGGACAGATAACTCACTAGTAGAATCTCTCTATATCGCAAGGAAAACCAGAGACGAAAACGTCTCCGAATATGATCTTTTCAGGCAGTCAGGGCAGATCCGTGATGATCGGTATCCACTAAGTGCCATTGACCTTGGCAGAAGCTTTATTGTGGAAGATTGGTATGAACAGCCAGTCCCTTTGACTCGTCAGAGGGTGGGCTCGACCTCTAGGCGCAAGGAAAAGATCAGTTTCCCTCTGATTGTGGACTTATCCCGTCTGTATGCCTTTCTGCTTCGTGATGTATTGATACCCGGATCGGAAGATAAAAGAATACTGTTCGGGGATGTCATCACACTCTGTGGCCATTCGGACAGCCTCAAAGCTTCGTTCACGGACGAGACAACGGCACTTACTTTGTGAGTTTTAATTGTTCAACTTTGGTCTTCCCCCATTCCCCCTTTTCACCCGCATTAATCCTCATACCATTTTACTAATTGGTTTTTTTCCAGGCATGACCTTTTCGGGAACACCCAGTTTCGGCTGGATGATATTGAAATGGGGGCTGAGGCATTCGAGGCATTGCTTTCACGAGTTGAGGATATAGGGGTTGCGCTTGGTCTTCATCCAGACATTGTTCATTTGCCATTGCCATATAACTGGCGATCGTCATTTGCGTCACGCATTGATGGCAATCCTGGATTTAAGTTGATGTATGAAATATACGATAACTTCGTCCAGGACCAGATATCCCCTCTTCCTCAAATACTACCAGTCCACAACCGAATTTCGAAAGAGCGGTTGATACGAATTGCTATGATTGAGCTATCATTATCGCAAATCACGCTCACTTGGCAGTTACCGTACATCAAACCCCCAAAAACCGACACCTCAAAGGGGACACACCGCCGAACAGAGTCGCTGCTGTCAGGTTCGGACACGTCAAGTGGTTATCGGGAAAATAGGACGTCTTCGAGCAGTTTTAACTCTGATAGCCCCTTCTTCACTTTAAGTCACTTCACCACAATGAACAACGACCAATCATTATCTATGCAGGTGAATTCCATTCTCCTCCACTGGGAAATTGGGAAGAACCCTGAAACGTACGACTGGCAAGCAGCGGCCAGATCCGTGCGCGAAAATGAGGCATCACAGTCCAGCATCGGCAAATCACATTCACGCCGCAAGAACCGACCGAGACGAACAGAACAACGGGGTCATTCTGAGGATGGTGTATCATTGGGCTCCTCTCAGGTTATTCCTGCAGTGCGAGAATCACGTCAAGATACTCCGGGAACCAAAACTTCTCGCGCCGCCACATCACAGCAAGTTGACAAACAACAGGCCTTCAAGTCTCCAAAAGTACATCATGTTCCACCAAACTTCGCAGCCAGCCAAATTAAAATGCCTATGACACAAGAAGAGCCAGGTCTTTTCGGAAGTCGGGACGCAAGGAAGAAAACAGGGCAGGGCCGCATACGGAAAAAGCGTGCAGCAGGATTCTAGAAATCCATGTACGCTATTGCATATAGGCATCCTTATACTACATGAACTAC
>AZGZ01000002.1:758368-804594 GCA_001636715.1 Ascosphaera apis ARSEF 7405 | reverse complement strand
AGATATGAAAAACTCCAGAAGTGTCAACGGACTGGTTATCATACTGTATCCAGGGGGTTTCTGCGGACTAGATGGCATCCAAAACCTGAGCCAATTCCAGGTTTTTCCCATTGGATGAGAATCCACCTCAACCTGTAGGAGATCCAAAAGCTCCAAAAAAACCCCTGAGTTGCTCCCCAAATTCTTGCAAAGAAAAACTGAAATGACCACAACTGGCAGCAACCTCTTCATAATCTGCTTCCAGTTCAGTGCACCTAGCAGCACCAATTTCTTTATGCGAGTAGATCATGCGCAACGCCTCACTTCTGGACCTTCGAAACATTCTCAAGGCATTGTCCAACCGGGCGTGAAACCCGGGCTGGAAAACCACGTTGTAATCAGGTGGGGGGCCAAACGGTAGGTCCGATAGTATTTCACGAAACGTTTGTACGAGGGATTTCTATGCCAACATTAGTATCAATCATTGAATCAAACAATCTGACGGCAATAATACATACCATTGCCGGTCCCAGATGCTCTATGAAAAGATTGAAAATATCTTCCGGAGTCTGGAGCGGGGGCACATCATTTTCTACATGGCTGGAGGCTCCAAGCGAGCTCCCCGCATCAATTGGCTCAACAGGTCGTAATACACCCTGGGGGTGATCCTAAAATCGGTGAAAATAGCGGTTGGTAAACGTGACCGTTATAGTAACTTGTCCTATGTTCAGTCGGGAGAGAAACGAGCGGCCTTTCATGATCGGAAGTTGCGGCGGCACTAGCTTGTTTGAGGAGATCAGACTGAAGAATGGCAGCGCTGCGCAACCCACCAACGCTCTGAACTAGGTCTTGCACGCATCTAACAAGGTTCTTTTCCAAGCGATATTGCCTTTCCGTGCCCGTGAGGTAATGCTCGAGTTTGGCCTCTTTCAGAATTTGATCAATCTGGTGGTATGCCTTTTTGTTCCGTTGTGAGGCTGAAAGGAAATCCTTCTTTTCAAGAGAGTCTGAATTGCCCATAAGAAACCCTTCTGTGATGATAGACAACATGTCTGATAGTGAACCAGTCAATGCGATCGTTGATTCACGTAATTTTAATCTGGCAGATTGTGGGAAGACGGTAAGACAAACAACCACAGTCACAGTGACACCTAAGAAGAGCATCTTCAGAACGCGAACAATTGGCTCAAATGATAGCTCGCCTTGCTGTACATCTCCTTCTTTAGTTAACACAGTGATCATCGCTAGCGATGCCAGCGAGCAAGCCGTGTTGACCAAGGGATCTGCAAGACGCTGTTTGACCCATCCAACGAACCCCAAACCGCCGCCGCAGAAGACTATGAGCACAACCGCATGACCCAGGGGAAGCATATGGAGCGTGTCCTCAAAGAACATAGAGACAGCCATACTGCTGATATTAATGAATGTCGCATACACGAACGCTAGAAGCGCACATATCGAGGCTTTATACATGCTACCCTGAGTCCTCGCTGGATGAAAATAGACGGTAAGGGTTGCGACAGTATGTTTGGTATCTTGACCATTGCCGATCCACGAGGCAATCGGCTCAATGAAAGTAGCCATCGACCCTAGGAGGTACGCAAAACTGCACTTCAAAACGCCTCTGCCAATATCCGAGGAGAGGTGGCGACATGTCGTGCAGTAAAGAGAGTTCAAGGTACGATTGCATCGTAGAACGAGCCGATGGGACCTTGATGGCTGAGAAGGCGACAGGCCAGTCCTGGCATGAATATGACCGCCATCATCGCCGTCAGAATCAGAATCGGAGTCGAGATAAAGAGGCCCTCTCGAAAGGCGAGGCCTTGTGGGAAAGAAGAAGCTCGGAAGATGCAACTAAAGTAAGATGATGTGAGATGCTAGAACATCATTGCAAAGGGGTTTCAAACTGAACAACAGCAGCTTCGGCGGCGCATATCCGTATAATTATGGTCCTTAGATCAGCCATGTGCGAGTCACGTACCTTCTGTTGCATGCGCTCTATATAAGATCGAGGACCTGGGGCCGAAGGACTGGCCATGCTCATATGCACGAGGGGTGGTTTGTGCAGGACAAAATGAGAAGCATGGTCCGGTTATCGCAACGGTGGGAAGATAGGTATGATGAATGCTCGCGACGAACGACAGGACGACACAAGAGCACAATCAAATGTATTGATGCTGGTCAGTACCCGTACTGCCCAACCGTGATCCTTGTGTGACGACGTAATAGCAGCGGTTCAATGGTGTCTATACCGATATCTTTGTAACCGGAGAAATGCAAATGATGGAGAGGGTGGATATACTATATGTACCTTGGGACCAACGGCGTATGATGCTTCACTCTGAACCATAGTGATCTGTGTCCTGCCGTGAATTATTAAGAAGATAAACCAACCTTGGTGGAGGCTTAGGTAGATATCTTGCTTGCACCAGCTCAAAGGCTTATTATTGCTTGTGCAAAGTGGTCTGTATATATGTATGTACAGGACATATATACGACTGGCGATCACAGAAGATAGATTGGAATTGACGATGATACGATGATCTACGACGACGGAAAACACAAGAGAAGATAAAACATGCATTCATTGGAACAAGGGACCACAAAAGGCAGCATCAAAGAAAACAAATAACAGACGAGACGAAGCCACCAGAAAAGAGGTTATGTATCATTGGCAGCTTAGAACAGATCTTCTAACGCCCAAACCTTCACGGCTGCGTCAGCACCAACAGAGGCTACTTTGTTCTCTGAGAGCCAAGCTACTCCATGCACTCCATCCTTGTGAGCATTCAATGCTTCTAGCCAGTCACCTGGTTTTGTAAGACTCCAGATGTAGATGTTAGAGTCGACACTTCCACTTGCAAGGTGTGTCCCCTGTTTGTCCCACGCTAGCGAAGAGATTCGTGCGGTATGCGCTGTCCAGCGGCTGGTGACAACGCTCCCGTCTGCAGATTTGTAGACTGTAATACGGCCATTTGAGTCTCCGGCTGCAAGCAATTCACCGTCTGGAGTAAAAGCAAGGCTTGTTATAGGGTTCCTCCTAGTCTCTATCACCACGCTTGCAGTCAACACGTTATCGGCATATGAACAAACTGTAATTTTCAGATCTTCAGATGCGATGGCCACATATTTGTTGCTCGCGTCGATAGCGGTTAGAGGTGACTTCGACCGGAAGGAACCGACCTTGGAATTTTCCTTGAAGAACTCGACTTCGTCACCACTGGCAACAAACACAACGCCATCAGCAGAAGCAACGCCCTTTGGCTGACTCGCCAATGGTGCCTCGGCACCAGTGTAGGCCTTGGAGCCGATATCTGCAGAACGCAATGTGTCATCCCATCCAATGCTGTAGACTCGTCCACTGCCCTCTGATGTATGTGTCAACCCGGTAATCAAAGTGGCATGCCCTTTGCCCTGGACCTCATCTGCTATGCCAGACTCAACATCCCAGCTGTTGATTTTGCCGTCGTAACTACCGGTCCATAAGCTGCGAGGTCCCTCTGCCTGGGCAACCACATGAGCAGCAATAATGCTCTTCTGATGCGCTTTGACTATCCGTGTCGGTTTGTCGTTACCCTCATGAAGATAATTTAGATCACCCGATAGAGAGACACTGATGATAAGTCCATCGGTTCTTCCAGATGGCCACACAACTCCAACCTGGTGGTCAGGTACACTTGTCGCCTCTCCGCCAAACCTCCAGCTCTGACTAACCTTGCCTGATTCCACATCCCAGATCTTGACTGTCTGATCTGCGCTTGCGGTGACGAACTTCTTCGAATCTGGAGACCAGGAAACACTAAAGATGCTGCCAGTGTGTTCGCCGCTGCCGATCTCAGATTTCGGCTCGCCAGTCTTTCCGTCATATAGCCAAATCTTGCGGTCAGCCCCAACAGTGACTAAATTGGCACCGTCTGGGCTAAATGCAACGCCATATATGTAATTGTTGTGATTGCTTCTGAAGCCATTGTTATATTTGAAAGGCGGGCCGTGGTAAAAAACGGTAGTTCTGTCGTCACCGGCGGCAGCAGCACGGATTGGCCTCATCTGGCGGATTGAAACAGAGTTGATCTGTTTACTGTGTCCTGTGATTTCACCGACGCTGTTCCCACTGTCGGCAGTGATGCAATGACCAAACCGCTGCTTGCCATCACCGACAGCAATGATTCTCTGGGAGTCGCCGTCCCATGCGAGATCGTTGATTCGACCGTTCACGATGAAATACTCTCCTTTGGTCTTCCCCTCACCTACACAATCCCAGACTCTGACAGTGCCCGCAGCGTCTCCACTAGCAATGTAGAAGCCAGAGGGAGAGAAGCGTGCGACGGTGGTCTCAGCGACATGGTCCGTATACTGAGTACAGACAGTGGGATCATCAATGGAGCGCACAAAGATCGACTTGCCAGACTAAACGAGGATAGAAGCATAGGCTGATTAGAGTATGAACTGGAATCACTGGCCACTGCCTTGTGAAGAAGTCGTGGCTCGCAGGGGAGGAGGACGTACAGCATAGGCGATCTTCTCCCCCTTGGGGTCACAGGAGAGCTGGACAGGCTGCCCTCTGGTGGTTGAGGGGCTGGGAGCCCAGATTGCTTCACGTTTGATGGACATGGTGTTGGGATATGAGCTTCAAAGGCGAAGCAATGATGAGATTAGCAGGCAGACGAGGGAATATAAGTGAGAACAAGAGACAGGGATAGAAAAAGAAGTCCAGCAGCGATCTAGATATGTAGTGTTTGCTGTGTGAGGAGTACATGATATTATAGCAACAGAATCAGCCCCGTATATATGTATGTACGTATGTATACAGTTCAGTTCCACTCCGCCCGCTCCGGCGCCACTCGAGCGCAGACTGCTGGACGGACTACAACAACGTCGTGTGGTATAACCGCGGTGCGCATCGAGTTCTGTGGGCGATTCTTGGGCTTCTTCAGGTCAACCTTTTTTCTTTATTTCTTTTGTTTTTTTGTCTCCTTGACCATTGGCTTCTCCGAACGCAAGCATCGGAGCGAGAGACGGTAGCCAGACAGTCAGATTGACAGCCAGACGGAAAGGAAGACAGAGATTTAGATAGACGGCCAGACGGGCAAGAGCAAGACGCTGCGCAAACTGCAATGTTCGCTTCCTCCTCCACTAAAACTGCCCTTCTACGGGCATCATCATACCTTCAGCCGGTACGAGATCTCCCGCCCTTGTCGCTGTGTCATCGCTTAAAGGGGTTTCCAATTGACTCGTTTCGATTCAAGCTCTCATCCTCGCGGCGCACCTTTGTCTACTCATGTGCTGCTGCGACCCAGCCCCAGACGGTTCAGACAAGTTCTCCATCGCCAGCGTGAGCAATTGCGCACCCTCTTTGAGATTTCTGCTTCGTTCTTGAGCAATTTCTGCACCCTGGCATAATAGTTTCCTGATACGTGGAGCGTGTGCTAACCATTGCATTGTGCAGATCTATTCTAATTCCCCGCGAAAAACTTGTCGATGAATGGTTCGGCGCAAATCCCAGCAACATCTCTCCCATCAGCCACTGGCTAACCACTTTCTCAGGGCCGAAAGAATGAGCCAATTCGGCGACAAATACCGTCTGCCCCGAAGCGTCCAAGCCGTGTACCTTAAGCCTCTGAAGCGGAAGCCTGAGTACGGCGTGCCAACGTGTGACTTGCAGCTACGTTCCTTCAGCGTTCGCAATGTTGAGTTCATGGCCGATTTTGCATTGCGTGCTGCTTACTACCTGCGACTTCCGGCCTCTGGCCCGGTGCCATTGCCCAAAAGAACCGAACGATGGACCGTCATTCGTAGCAATTTCGCACACAAGAAGAGTCAGGAAAACTTCGAACGTCTCACACATCGACGGCTCATTCAGATACAGGATGGCAACGTGGAAGTTGTACAAGCATGGCTGGCTTTCTTGCGAAAACACGCATTCCATGGAGTGGGTATGAAGGCAAATATCTGGGAATTCTCAAGCATGGGTACGTATTTGATATGTGACTTCTTGGGGCTCTATATGCAATGCTGACTACTCTCAGATGTTGGGAAACTCATGGCCGATGCCTCTAGTACGGTCCAAGAGTCCGTCGCTTCTGATCTAGACGGTTTTGGTGTCTCATCAAATGCCACAGGCGCCTCTTCGTCGGTCAATGATTATCTAGACAAAGAGCGATTTGGGCATCTGACAGCGCCTTTGGCAAAAGCAAGAACCGAATAAGTGAGCCCTTACGCCCATTCAGGGGAACCAATCTCAGGTGGAGGGCAACTTCATACTGGAAGAATTGTCTCAGTCCATGATACATGTGTAGATAAGCGTCGCTTTGTATATTAGTTTTCTTTCTTCCGCCCCCCCTTGTGCCCGTCACATTACGTGGTCTTGGGAAAAGATGAGGGGTGAAATGAACATCGAACATGCATTTATCTCTTTGCTTTCGATCGCATCATATCAATGAGAAGCTCCGGGTGTTTGTAGACGGAAGGCATAAGTCCTAGACCAATTGCTCGACGGATTGCCTTGGAGATTTTACGCTGATTGACAGGCCGTAGTCCGGTTTCTGAGCTATGCTTGATGCGGCCCATATCTGACACGTACTCAGACATGACAGAATAGTTCTTTGGATTGTCAGTCGACAATTTGTGATTGATTCAAACAATTCCACGTCCAGGAATATCAGATGGGCAGGAGACGACGTACCTTATACAGGTCCAATGGGTTCAGAGCAAGATAGTCGAAAACGTCAACCGAAGGGCTCTGCCTGTTACGCCATTTCCTCATTTCACCCGGAAGCATGTCTCGAGGAGAGTAAACATCGCCGGATCGCCAAACACGGGTCTGATTTTTATATAAAGTCGTTCGATCAGTCGAATCGGCAATCATCTTCGCATACTGTTTGCCTGTACGCTCCTGACCACGGAGTCTCGCCTCTACATGAGTACAAGCTTAGCAGAGCACAAAAAAAATACATCAATTGGCACGACTGTGCAGGCAGAGCTGCGTACCTTTGACAGAGCTGTAGGTAGTAGTAGTTGCGCCCAATGCAGTCTCGGTCGAGGACCACCGTCGTGGTTGCCATTGCGCAAGGCACGGTTTCGCCGGCGACAGAGAGGACAACACGCCTCTGCTTGGTTGAAGTGGCATTCTGAACAGTGAGATCGATGAGTTCTCTAAAGCTCAATGTCCCCGGCAATAGCAATGGCTCAATTGAGTGCTGTTTGCTTCTCTGTCTTCTCAGTCTTCTGTCATGCTCGAGGAAGACGGTCCATCCGCGGCGGGCCAACTTTTCCAGACGCCAAGACGCTTTTCGCGATGCTTTTGCGATCCCCGCTGGCCGAGTTATTCCTGCAGTGTACGGAGTGATACAGCAGCAACCACGCCGCCATGCGCTACCGAGTAGTTTCAAGCCTGCGTCAAGCATCAAGCAGCGGAGTGTTCACTGGAAGATGGTTTGAAGCTTGTGATTACCATTGCAAGCATCGGGACTTGGGAGTGAACTGAAAGTCTAGTTGGCAATTTTCGGCACAGGCTTTGTCAAAGCGAGAAACAGCCGCGGCATCAGCCTCGCCGGTCAAGTACATACATATAGGCCAGCATGCGCAAGTCAACTCTTGCTCCTCGAGCTATTACTACATATCTAGAAAGTCAATCGCATTGCCATATTCGTCGCCAAGCGGATCTGGGATTACCGCTGTCAACGGCGCACGTTGGACAGCTACGATGTTTGCGCTATGCCCAAAAACGGCACTTTCTGGGCATCACCAGTTGGAAGGGGAAAGGTAGTGATGGCACCAATGTCGACCGTGAAACGGGTATCAAGCAGATGAACGAGCTTGTTGTCGCTATAAAAAACCAATTACGCCCGCCGCCGCCGTATATACTTGCAAGGGCATTCAAGAGCTTTGTGGAGAGCCGGCTAGCTCATCCAGACTTCTTGACATTGGAACAGTTGCGGTTTCTCTATGCAACGATTGAACATCTCGTTATCAAGTTTTGGGATGGAAATGGTGTTGTTAAAGCTGCACTTCAACCGTCAACTCTTGAAAATGCACTCGTCTTCTTGGCCGCATCTCGCTGGGAAAATGATGCTCACGAGACGATGATCAAGCTGTCAACATTTATTTACGAAGCCTTGTGCCGCCGTATAGCGGAAGAGGGAGGCGTGGGCGAGAGTGGTACGCCAGATGTTCCCGCTATCCAGTCATATATCAGCATCTTGAGTGCTTCGAGATCTACAGATAACGCATTGAAAATATTGGAGGAGCACTGGGATACATGTCTCGAAGAGTATGGTGTGCAACCCTGGGCCGATGTTCTTGGGGGGTATATTGCAGAGTCAAACCCAGAAATGCTAAACATTACGCTGAAAAAAATGGAGGCAAGGGGGTTGGCGACAACTGCGACGGTTCGTGAGCCACTGCGTTCCTTCTTCGGAAGGGAAGGTCGACCGGGTCTGACAAGAGCAGTATTCGACCGCGCTCTTGCAAAGGAAGGTGAACCATCAATCGCTATCACCAAGGCAGCAATCAACCTAGCAATTCGAGAGCAAGCAATATCTTGGGCAAGGGAACTTCTTGCCTCACTACCTCAACAAGGCTGCACGCCGCAATGCCTCGATATGGTACTTTTGGTCGATGCTGCCGCAGGATATGATGCAAAACACGTTTGCAACAAACTTCAAGATCTTCTGGTATCGAAGCCTAAGCTTAGGGAATCTATCACGATTGAAACGATAAATGGACTCATGGAATTCGCCCTTTCGTCTTCTCGATACTCTGACGTTGAAATATACGCCGGCCTCAGTGAGCAGTATGATTTGAGAAAAGATGCAAATACATATATGTTATTGATGTGCTCACGGCTTCAATCAGGAGACATACAAGGCACTGTCATCATTTATGAGAAACTCGACAACGAGACTACAAACGAGGACATCGATCCAACACTGCTCAATAGATTGATTCGAAATCTGTGCTTTGCTCATAGCCAAAATTTCGATTATGATATCATCCTTTGCCTAGTGGACCGGTTACTAGATAGCAGCAAGGGTACAATTGAGGCCCCCACTGTTGCTGCACTGTGTACATCTATGCTTGAACAGCACGACACAGCAGGGGTGGCGGATCTACTTGAACATGTTGGAGGCTCATTTGGGCTAAAGGACCAAGAAGTGGTCAAACAACCTCTGGTCTCTTACATTCGCGACTTGTCAGAGCCGAGTGAAAGAGCATGGGAGATGTATGAGTTACTGGTGAAGATGTTTCCCAGTACAGGTGTGGAATTGCGAACAGAGATCATGAAGGTGTTTTTCGACAGGGGCCGGTCTGACTACGCTTGTCTCGTCTTTGGCCACATGCGCGCTGAAGATCTAGGGGGCAGGCGGCCCACGAAACAAACATATATCGCATGTCTACAAGGAATTGCCGACAGTTCTGACGAAGAAAACCTCAAGATGGTACACAACATGCTCAAGATGGATATGCAAATCAAGCTGGACACTCAATTGATGAATGCGCTGATGCTTGCTTATGCATCCTGCGGCCAATCGGACTCCGCTATGGAGTACTTCAGAGAGATACTACATTCTGAGGAGGGTCCATCGGAGCAGTCGCTATTGATATTCTTCCGCACGTGCGAGACACATTACGAAGGTCGAAAGGAAGCCCAAGACATGATCAAGAGGCTGAATGATTTGGGTATCCAGGTAGACAGGAAGATCTACACAGGATTCATCGCAGCGTTGGGGTGCCAGGGTGACCTTCAGGGAGCTCTATCTGCCCTCCGCTCAATGTATCCCCGGACGGGGGAGAAGCCCGACGCAGTTACGTATGTATAAAAGCCTAACCCCAGAATTCATCAGACCAACTGGCTGACACGCCTGCTCTTACAGAATCGCAACATTATACAGTTGCTTGCCCGTGCCACTTTTGAAAGTGCAGGCTGAAGAGTGGGCGAAGGCAACATTCCCGGACCTTTGGAAGGAGGTTGAGACGATGGAATACACAGAGAATCCAGAGGGCATGCGAAGCTATAAGATCGATCGTACCATTAATGTTTGAAGCCAACACCAATGCCTTTCGTTGGGAAGGAGGCCTGTCGATAGATGAACGTCACATAGCACATGCTATGATACATACCAATGTACAGTACAAAAACAGTTATATAACAGATATGAATAATTTATGAACATTACGTGACTAAGCAATCAAATTAGTGCAGCTTTCCAAGGAAGATACTGGCACGCTAACCGTATCGGGACTAGTGCTCGCTAAATTCTCCACAGAGTATTCTGAGCCGCACACAATCGTCGAATGTTGCATGGGGAAAAGTGCCAACGGAGGGCGATCAAGATTCAAGCACCATCCAGCATTCGCGACATCTCGACATCCACGAGCTCACGTCAATTCTTCTGGTCACCCGTCGACTCCTCGATTTCCTCGCGCGATTCAAGATGACTCACGAGTCTGTTTGGTACTCTCGTCCCCGCACCTACGGCAAGGGCAGCCGCCAGTGGTATGTATACGACACGATCGAATCCATCTTGCTTCGCACACCAGACGAGAAGGAGGAGCGCCTTTTTGCGACAGTTCGCTTGTTGCGCTGCTGTCTTTGATCTTAGCGGATTTTGCGCGCTTTACGTTGAAATGGATGCGTCCGACGATTTTATTGGAGAAATGGGCTTTCAAGATTCAGAAACAAAGGGCTTGTTGAAATGCTGACACCATCTTCTTCTGCGTTATAGCCGTGTCTGCGCCCACAGAGCTGGTTTGATCCGCAAGTATGGATTGAACGTCTGCCGTCAGTGCTTCAGAGAGAAGGCCAACGATATCGGTTTCGTCAAGGTAATTTCCTGTCCTTGAGTTATAGATGTCTCCGTCATACGCCCTGCCTTCTCATTTTCGGGATATTCAAAGGGGAATGGATATTCCCTGCGGGGAGATTTATGAGTCGACAAGCTGACAACATGTCTTATAGTACCGGTAAATGCGATTAAAAATATCAATTTAATTTTGCCTTCTTCGCGGTCTTCTTTTTCGTTCTCGGCATAGACTTTCGGGCATTGCAATTCACGGAATCCAGATGTTCGCTGTCACGATATTGAAATGTTATTCGAAAATTGAGGCATTAGAAGATCCGAAATTCCAAGACGGAGAGGGATCGTGCTGTTGGACATAGCCTTTTTTCATACTTGAATGCAATGAGCGTGGAGCGTCTTCCAGAAGTACATCATGTTCTTCGATACTATTCACTGATTTCACCTTCAATACGGATTCAACAAGAGCTCAGCTGAATGAACTATCATACACAAAACATTCGGACTCAATTTACACGGTTGCATCAATCTTTCATACTGAATTGCCATCGGGTCTCAACAATCCCGTAGGGGCTATCGTGACAGTTGCTTCGCTATACAGTTATCGCAGAACGCGCCTTTCCCAGGGTTGAGGAAAGTCAGGACAAATGGGCTACGCAAAATTTACAACTGTTTCACTATAAATCTATCAGAAATATCGTTCGATTCCTCTATATGCGCGATCCTCTGGTCTGCGCTATAATCATCTATGCATAATAGCCAGAAATATTTAAAGCTGCGCCAAATCCTCCTCTGTTGCTAGCTGGGGAACAGTACGTAGCATACTATGACGGTCTGTTAGCAAATAAACGGTTCAAGGGGGAGGGGCGTCGTGTTTATTGCCGGAAAGTAACTTACAATGAGTAGAATGCTAAATTGCCTGGCTCACTGCCGTACTCGTAGACGAATCTGCTGGCCAGGTAGCTGCTGAAGATCGAGCGGAGATAACTCTCCGGTACACGGCTCATGATGGTGTCGAAGCCAAGCTTCTCTAGGAGTACTTTCGGCAAAGCATTTTTCATCACCGTCTTTCGTAGTTCCTCGTTATCCCAGAGGTCGGTTTTCTTCAGCTCTTCGTCAAAAGAGGTGATGGCAACGCTTAATTTGTCGCTGAGGCGGCTTTGCGGCGTCTTGGTCTTCGCATGTTCACGCCATAATGCTTCGAACTCAAGAGAGGCATTTCGTTTGATGATCTCCTGGACATTGCGGACGTAGTCCAAGTAAAATTGGGGAGGGGCCGCAGTCGCTGGGTCAAAACACATGTTTTCGACGAATTCCTGGTCATCAAGCGCTAAAGCTGCGAGAACTTCGAGAGATGAAGATGTCACTCCTCCCTTGTTCACTGAAGCATCTTTGAAGACAACACATCCGGCTTCTTCCAGACGGATTTTGCTATCTTGAGTCAGGAAGAGGTTGGCACCTTCGACGACATAACGGAATCTGGCTTTGCCATTTTCAATCAGCTTATCAACATTGCTTAGATTCACGGACTCTGGCCGACCTCCGCATGGGACGAATAGATCAGCAGCAAAGTCCTTTTGAAGGTGGAAGCTGTTGCGGAAAGCGACACCATTGCCTACTGTCTCTCCAGTTGGCAGCGTGATATTTTTGTCTGTGACGAGAACACGGTACCCCTGAGGCGAAAGCTTGGAGATATCGTACTCGGAAATCATAGCACGCTTCTTAGCAAGTCTCAAAAGCTCGGAACTGTCCAATCCTTGAGGGTCTACGATGACACCAGACCCGTCAACGATGGCAGTATATGTCTCCTTGGACAATTTTATCTCGTTGGATCCCAGGTCACCATCTGGACCACCAGTCTGGCCTTTCTTGACCGTCTTGGGGTCAATACGGAGCTTGCGATAGATGCCCTCGACGAATTCACGCACAGACAAGGTAGTCATCCCATACTCGTCATGAGGGATACCACCAAGCATAGGACTTTTTCCAGTGAAGAAAGACTTCCAGAATGACGCTCCTCGTCTCTTCGCATGTAATGTCGCCCAATCGACAAGATCTGCTGTGTTTTCATCCGGCCCCATGAACAGGATCTCATCTTCACCATAATGGTCGATGATTGGATCCTTGATGCCAGGGCTTGAGGGAGGAAGGAGGAGGTCAAGAATTGAGTCAATGTACTTCTCAAAAGCCACTTTGGCTTTATCCTGATGATTGGTGTCAAGAAGAATGACACCCTTGGCTCCACCTTCAGGAATGTCCTTGTTTTTACGTTGTTGCGTGCTTGCAAGGTTGTAATTCTCATCAAAAAGGGAGCGAGCATTGGCAGCCCATATTTCAGGGCTCTGACTCTTCACGATGCGGATGCCGCCACGGGCAATGTCCCTGAAGCGAAGGTGGAAGCCCCTGAATTCGGAACCGATGACCAGAAAAGTCCCAAAAGGCACCTTCGGGTATTCAAAGCTGGGGAGGAAGGACGCGTCGAGCCTAAAACTCAAAGCGACCTTGGTTGGGGTGAAGAAATTGGTTTTCTGTACGGCCCTGTTGAATGTCAAGAACGACAGCATAACCATTTCGTCCTTCTCTGTGTGAGTAGTTCTCTTAACCAGATCAGAAAGCTCATCATCACCGATGTGATTGCCTGCCTGGATACGCAGAAAACTAAGAGTAGGTTGGTATTCTTCTTCCTTTGACTCCCTCTTGAGATAATGCGAGCTGGCAAACTTGATGTAGGATTTATGAACCAAGTCGGGGTACTTCTTGATAATCTCCAAGATATAGCTGGGCGTGAAAGTCTCTTCACGAAGTCTTTTCTTCATTCTTTGAAGCAATTCCAAGTGCGAGTTTTTCTCGTTATCCAGGATGTTCAACAGGGAGTTGAATTCAGTACCCAGGCGATTGACGAAGTGTTGGGTGAAAACCCAAACGCAATGAGCGTACATGATTTCTTGCAAACTCAATCTGCCAGAGGAGAATTCCTCCTGGAATTTTGTCTGAGGGACACAATAGAGAAGAGAGATCTCCTTTTTGATCTGCGATGTGATGGCGTCAAATGTCATACCACCAGTGTGTCTATCATTGGTTGTCTGCCGCAAATACAGCGAAATGACCGTCACTCCGTTGGAGAAGCTTTCAAGATACTTGCGGGTGGTAGTCAGGCCATAGTAATGGTAAAGGTCAGACAAGGCGCTGAAGAAGCCCATGGTGCTACCTTGGCGGTAGGCAATAACCATCCTTTTCTCTTCGGCACCCTCAACATCAAAAATTTCAATCACAGGTCCCGAGCGTGAGACGGCATTTTCAATGGCATCTTGATAGATGACCTTTGTGTTCTGCGTTGCCTTCTGCAGAAAACGCTTGTCACCGACGATGTTAATGTCTGTCTCATCCTCGCCAGGATCCTGATTTTCGAATTGGCACTGGTAGACAAAGTAGCACCTCATCATCTGCTCGTTGTTGCCAGGCAATGTACAGGGAGACCTGAAAGTCTCCACACGATAGCTGCAGGCAGGTGATGACCGGTTGACGTAGCGTTCGTCGATGCAAATCTCGTAATTGGGACCTTGGAGATTGGTGACACCAGGCTTGCTGGTATCGATATATATAGCATGGTCATCATCCTCCATGGCCAAACGCACCTCCATGCCATCCTTCTGGCGAACATAGGCGGATGTTTTTGCGGAGTAAAGGAGGTGAATGAGGTCAACGATAGTGGAGAGGGACTCAGTCTGGAAGTACTGGTCATCAATTCCTAACATATCATAGAACCATCTCGTCTCGTGGTCGATGAATTGGTCAGGGATGAATCCTTTCTCCTCGAGAATTTGTCTGACTAAAATGCAGCAGAAACAGCAAATGTTAGCACTGCTTGTTTTCCTTTGGCGATATAAGAGTCAACTGGATCCCTACCTTCTTCCATCTGGGCAGCTTTGCCCTCGAAAGTAGCAGCAACGTAGCCCGGCCCCTGAGATAGGACACGCTGAGGACGGCTGGTGCCCTTGCGAGGCTGAAGGAAATCTGGCTTTCCAACAGGAGCCCCAACAGATGTATTGGCAGCATGGTCGATGCGGGCCATTTTAGAGGAGTCGATGGAGACGGACGGGTTCTCTTCCTGAGAAACAGGCTCTTCTGAGCTTTTGACGGTCATGATGGGACAGATGGACAACCGAAGCGGACAAGAAAAACAAAAACAAAATAGAGCAAAGCAGAGCAGAGGGGAGTGCAACAGAGATGGAGTCAAGCACAGCTGTCAAGTATCTGTACCAGATCTTCAATTCCAAGTCACAGAGCTGACTCGGATCGTCGAAACTGTTGAAGGGTTATTGAGGCAGAGGATGGGATGGAGATGGTACAACGAAACATAAGAACAACAACGGTGCTCTGGGGGATACTAGGTCGTCTTTATATATATAAGCACATATACACAGACGCTGCCGGCAACAAAGAACAACTATAAGATAGATGCCGTTGTTAGGTATCAAGAACGACCTTGCCAGATGTCTTTCTGTCTCACGGCTCTTCTCAACCCCTGATGTGCCTGTACCGATGGATGTACGTACTGTACATGCACCCAGTAAGTACAATGCAGTAGTTGACGACGATAGCCGGCGCGGCGCGGTGGCGGCGGCGACAAGGTGGGGAGCGAGAGGTATTCATGACAGCAGCAAAACCAGTGGACATAGCGAATGGACAGGCCATGGCGGGCCTCAGCAAAGTTGCAAAGGCGAAACCGAGATTGACGTTGCCGAGATGAGCCGTTATTGGGCGGCAAACCCCAGGATTTTCATGGCAGCCGAACCAAACCATCCTCCTACGCCGTGTTTCTCTCGTCCTAAAAATGGCTCACGAGGGCGGCGTTCTTTGGCGGCCTCAGCATTGGCTTACCCATCCCCATCATATCTGGATGAGCAGAGCATCACGCGCTGGTCTTGGATGGATGGGCTGTGGAGGACAGAGGGGGTCAAGGCATCACAGAGTGGATGCTCGTGGGTGCTCTTGCGCTGTGGCTTTACATCCATTTGTCGTACTCCGCAGGGATAAGCACGTCAGGAGACCTACCTAGACTCTTCGTCGACAGCGCCAAACTCCCTGGCTCAATATTGCAGTGATGCCTTGGTGGCATTGTAAGGATATGTTATGATATCAGCGGGCATCTCACCGCCACGCCTGCCCTGTGTGTGATATATGGTGATATCTGCCCGTTAATGATGCACGTACGGATACTGTTGGGCGAAAACTTGATCTGCTGCCCTTTGGTAATGGATCCTGCTCACGGTCATGGCCATGTTCGTTGGTGTCACCAATGATTATGGTGATGATAATTGCTTCTCTAAACCTCATTGAGGAACTGGGTGGGTGGGGAGGCAGCTGGCTCTTCATTCGGACTAAGATTGTCTTATTTCCCCTTTACTGATCAGCGTCACCGATCAATCTCTTGATTATCTGGATTTCCAACCTCATCTGCTCCTTTGTTTCTCGTCTTCGTCTTCGTCTTCATCTTCGTTCGTCTTCTCCTCCTCTCTCCCCCCCTCTCTCCCCTCCCCTAATCTACTCTTCGTCAGACGCTCACTTACAACAAGGAACATGGTTTGTCTCAACCCTGAAGCAGACGCTCACATAATCAAATTAACAGATAAATCATTTACGCAGAGATCCACGAACATTCTGTTGGCCTGCCTAACAGTCAAGGCCTGATATCGAGTCCATCATAGCGAGTCAATGTCTTTCCTGTAGTTTTTTCTGTTTGAGCCTGCTTCCTGTGTTTTGTCTTTTCTACCTTTCCATACGTCCCCATCCCATTCAACCTGTCTCGCCTTATCGTTGAGCGAGCTTGATGGAACGGACATCACACCGACCGGTTTTTTTTTATCCCTTCCATCTCCTTAATTTATGATGAATGATATCAAACAGCGACTCTTCTATCGCACACACGAAGCTTCGCTGATGCCTTCCTCTACCCGGTTTCACTATGCTGTCCATGAAGACAAGGCCAGCTTTCCGTCGGTACCGGGTGGAGGTTCTACGATGCAGTTTCTTCCAGTCTAGAACGCTTTGAATTGACCGCCAGCATCCGCTTGGCCCGAAAGGCGATGTTCTTCTGGCTTGCTAGCTCTGCTGCCTCTGGTTGCTTCGATTCCAAGTTACTGCCGTATGGCATTTTCGTCCAGTTATAGTGCATGCTACTTATACGTATCCTCACCCTCATTTGGCCTTTTGGACGTTCTCCAAGCAAGATTCAAACGTGACGCAAGCGCAGAACTGTGAAGCCGTAAATGCTTCTTGACCTTATTTGTCTTTCACCAGGCTATCTTGTTCAGCCAGGCAAAGGCGCTATCAATCTGCACTGTTTCCACCTCAATCGCCAACTACTTCTCCAACCACTCGACCCCTCTTCTCTTCCCCTCCCACACCTCCTCGCTCACTTGTTGCTGACGTACGAGAAAAAGAGTACATCTTATACTTGCATCGCTTGAGTATATTCCTCTTATCCAATACCCCTCCGCTGACCCAACGCCTTGCTTGTCGCCGACGTCTATTCTCGCCGTTGTACGTATCATCTCAATACCAAGCAAGGTATTGAAGCCACTTACAGCTACATACTGCTGCTGCACATCAGCAAGGTCATTCTCGTTAGCTGGCGAGTTCGGTTGTGTTTGCTACTTCCAATATAGCTGCAGTTGAGAGCGCTGCAACCTCTGACATCACCATCTCCACTGCACGTTCTGCATACTTCCTTACTTGACCAAGAGGACCTCTCCAATCGTTTACTCATTGTACACACGGCAGTCCATTCGCATGCCCCTTTAGTCGAATGCTCTGTACAGTTTGAGGTTGTTTCTCTAAAGGGCAAACCAGGGAGGATAATCAAAGTTTTTAAGGGGTGGAAGAAAAAAAGAAAGAATTGGAAAGGAGCAAAGGGGGGAAAAGAAACTAGAAACAGAAGATACCAACAAGAATCAAGGGAGACCAAAGCCCTTCTTATTGCTTAGTCGGTTTACAGATCCATTTCATAATCGTCCACAGCAGATGGGGTCACGAGCAACTCGCGTAACTATCTATATTCTCCTCTTCTGCATCATCTATGTCTCCCTGAACAGCCTAGCCCATTCGTTGAACCCGAATTGGTTCATCTGGTTTGAAGAGGACCGTGAAGAAGCTAAATGGCTTGCTTCCTCCTCTTCATGGTGGGATCGGAAAGCGTGCAGGTGGCTGAGTCTATGCGGCCTGGCGCATTATAAAAGAGCAAGGACCCTTTACGGCTTCAAACTACTGGATAGTGCTTTACCAGCCAGTGGCGACGATGCTAAAAGCTACTTTGGAGATGATTCGAATGATGCAGCGAATGCGACTTCAGGCTCTTCCACTGATGAACCGCGAATACTGAAAGAGATACCATCTTATGTCTTCGAGTATGCCCCATTGGTACACCTATGTTCCCAGGAACAATATTGGCCTTCTGATATTGGCGAACACCTTTCCCATACCACTCCATTTCTCAACTACTCTGCTGTCCCCCCCGAGTTCCAAAATATCTCTTTGGATAACTTGGATCTGTTGAACCAGTGGGAAAAGGGCCGTTTTGTTTTTCTTACAAGTGACTCTAATGTGGAGGACCGACCTGATTGGATTGAAGGGGAGCACAATATCCCAGAGCCAGTAGAGACCAGTGATGAAAATAGCTGGTTTCCTGGTGTGTTTGATGGCACATGCAACGACGATGCTGCCGATGACGAGAGGACTGCACCTTTCCCGGGGGAGCATGAAATGACTGCAGACTATTATGACGAGGAGATCAACAATAGCCCGTTATCTCCTGTATTCCAGAGATCGCGACAGCGGGAGCAACAGCACATTCATCCTTCCGGCCGGGCCCCTGGGCGCTCTTCGGCCCCCGTTGTTTTGATTGTCGTGGATAAGGGAGATGGCATTGTTGACGCATTTTGGTTCTATTTCTATAGTTTCAATCTCGGGAATGTCGTTCTTCGAATACGCTTTGGCAACCATGTTGGTGATTGGGAACATTCAGTTGTACGCTTCCATCATGGGAAGCCTAAAGCCATATTTTTTAGCGCACATAGCGCCGGTGAAGCTTATAAATATGAAGCTGTTGAGAAACTTGGAAAAAGGGTAAGTTCACCACCTCCTCCAACACTGCAGTGGGCAGTTGCTGACAGCAATCGAGCCTGTGATATACTCCGCGAGCGGTACGCATGCTATGTATGCAACTCCAGGGGTTCACACATATGGTTTGCCATGGGGTCTCCTTCATGATATCACAGACAGAGGTCCCCTGTGGGATCCTGCGCTCAACGCATACGCTTACACTTATAATGTGTCAACTGATAAGCTGTATACTTCGACCTCAACTCCGGACGCTCCACTTTCATGGTTCTATTATTCCGGTCATTGGGGAGACAAGTTTTACCCCTTGAACGACAGTCGACAGTATAGATTTGGCGGCCAGTACCATTATGTTAATGGACCCTTGGGGCCAAGGTTTAAACACCTTGGGCGTACACAGATATGCTCCGGACGCGGGCCAGAAGCGCCCTGCGTAATTCGAGACTGGATTGGGACGAAACGCAATCCATCTTGCAAAGACCGAAAAACGCGAACTCTTGATTCGAACTCCCCACATGAGTCAACACGTTGGTCATCCTCCATATCTGAAATATCAGATCATCCACGTATCAGACGCTGGGATAGTATTGGAACGGGGGAAGATTTAAGTGAAGCTGACTTGATACAATTTTTCAACTAGCTTCAGTGCATTTTCCTTGGCCCCTGACATTTAGGTCAAAGCCAAACGCCAAACAGGCTGGTCCTGTCACCACAAGCAATGGCGCCCAACGGCAGGAGCATATTCATCTAGAATTGTGAAGAGCGTACCTCCATCTTTGCACCAATCATCGTTACAGCTACCTCACTGTGGCACTGCTATCGTCGGTTCAACATTTTTTTTTTTTTCTGGAATTGATTTCCGAGCCACGGAGACTCATCATCTCGGTCACTGTCGATATCTCGATCACGACGACCATTTTTTTCTCTTTCATATAGGTACAGTTGGTGCTGGCATATATTTCAGCTCCACTCTGATTTTTGAACATATTTGCATTGCCATTGGCGTTGGGATTGGTTGCTTGATTTCGTGTTTACGATGTTGCACTTATATCCCTTCTATTTGTAGGCATCTTTGTTACGCCTCAAATGGAATGATCATCATTGTGAATAATATACGCATCGCATATTCTGTTTCAATGAAATTTAGCTTCCAATGTCATTGTCATGAATTTGGCGATAGTTTTATTTGCGGAGCGTAGCGTAGCAAATTTCGGTCGGTGGGGTTCTTAGTGCTCAATTCCAAGACTGAAGCTCTGATACCCTCGCTACCCGCTAGTATGCACATGTGACGGTGATTGAGATTTGAAGCACTTGACAAGATATATGACAACCTTCCAATAGGAAAAACATTACAAACAAAAAAAGGGAGACAATTGAAAATGAGACCAACATTTGGATACTCAATTACTGTTGCTATCATCTGCAAACCAGAAACAAGATGAGTGACCAAGCGGCACTCTTCAAGCAGGCAATGATGCAGCACAAGACCTAAGCTTTGTGGTGATTGAGCGCTTGTTTGACTTTCTAAGCATTCAAAAATACAATTTGCAAATATGAAAAACACTTCGTAAAGATGGGGAATATAAGTAAACTGGAAAATGAAGACATAACGCCGGATGTCAAATCAAATAACAAACCGTCTGTGATATCGATGCTGCGAACGAGAGTAAAAAATCGAGTGACATTATGGAATAGTTGCAAATTCAAAGAGTGGAATTCTGTTTCGAGTCACGGCGTCTCAATCCGAACTCTTGTTCGTGAAGTTCACGGATCAAACGTAGGCTTTCAGGGTCAGCATCTGCGTTCATCAAACTGGATTTATTAACCCTGCTTCGCTGGGATAACCAAGCAAGGCCTTTTTGGGCATGGGAAGAGGAGGAGCCAGGAGATACCCTTTTGTTAATGAAGTTGTTTGACTGCTGGATTAGGAGAGAGGGATTATCCGTGCGATTGGGAAATGGGTTCGGGTCCGGGTACGAAGAAGCCACAAAGTCGGAGGCTGGCTGATGTTCAGGGTTTATAGGTGGCGGGGGAGGGTCGGCCACAGCAGGAGAAGTTATCGTTGCATTGTGCAAAGCCGGGTCTGTTTGCTGAACTGCTGTCGAATTATATTGGGGCATGCGTTGGTTCATTGATGTCAACTCGGACGTAACAACATCTGTATCATCAGCAAGTGAGGTTGGCGGGGAGACAAGACTTGAGACTCCGATATGATTTCCTTCGGAAGCCCTCGAGGGCTGTCGCATACTAGGATCCAGATCGGCCTTCACACTTGGTGGCGAAGCATACATCTGCTGCTGTTGCGGTTGAGCTTGCTGAACAGGTATCTCCATCGTTCCTGCGAGCCCTAATGCGGCCTGCGCGGTCATCTCAGGACTCATAAGATGGTGTTCCATGCCTTGTAGTGGAACATGCTTCTTGTAAAGCTGATTCATGCTGTTATAGTCCTCACCAGCAGCATTCCGTTGTTTCGCAAGTGTACTGGCCCGAGGTCTGGATCTTTCCTGCGCTTTGATTGGATCAATCCGACCATTTTCATCGTGTATGCAACGACGCTGGCTAATGTTAGTTACTTGGTCAACGAAGATAGTATGAAGTCTAGGGAAATTTCACCTTGCTCCTTCTGCACTCATCGCAAGCTTTGGTGCGTCCCTTTTTAGCCGTCGTAGGAGTCCCAATGACCCCGTCAATCATGGGATTACCGGCCATCGAGGCGCCATGGCCTCCAAGGACACCATCAATGCCGTAGAATTCGGCCGGAATAGCGGCACCAGGTACTCCCATGTTTACCATATTGATATGCTCTGCAAAAGCCGGATTGAGTAGTCTGTTGGTCTCAAAATTAAGAAGTTCATCCTTGTGACGGCATCGTATGCGGCGCCTTCGACAAGCATCGCAAGCTACACGCTTAGGTCCTAAGCCACTTGCGCGCGATCGCGGTTTCGGAGCAGGAGTAGTAGTTGGCTGCTGTGGTAGCTGCTGTGGTTGCTGCTGTGATTGTTGCTGCAGTGGTTGTAGTTGTTCCTGTGGTTGTAGTTGTTGTTGTTGTTGTTGTTGTTGTTGTTGTTGTTGTTGTTGTTGTTGTTGTTGATGTTGCCGTTGTTGTTCTTGCTGTTCCTGTTGTGGCTGCTCTTGCTGCTGCACATCAGACATGGACAGCTTGCGCTTGAGGCTTGAACCTTGATTAGTTGTATCCGGGACTGGCAAAGAAACAGGTAGGTCTGCAGCTGGCGGATGAACCACATCATCGGCCAGGTTTGATGGCCCACTAGAGTGTGGCGTCGTTGATATAGCTTCTGGGGCAATAAATTGGGTATTTTCAAAACTGGCCGAGTCTGTAGCGACAGGATCATCTGTGCTATTGTTGAGATTTCGTTGTGATCTTCGACCAGGTTTAGCAGGTTTCTTCGACGTTGCATCGACCTTCGTCATACTTGCGAAAGCATCAACCTTTGTCCAGGATGGCGCAACTTCATTTCCACGCTTCCAAGCAATCCAAAATCCGAACCTGCGGATGGTTTCAATTGGATCCCAAGGACACTTTGGAATGGATTTTTTCACAGCGTTACGGGCTTCAGAGGTTGTCCCTTCAACCTGATAACCTCCTGCGATCAAAGCAGTACGCAAAAGATACTTAGCGAGCTCATGTAGACCGTCAACTTCTGGCTGAGAATAGTAGCGTGTGTTGTAATAGTCGTCACCTGGTTTATCGTCCTCCCTTTTGTTGGGTCCAAATTCATGAAAAATTGGGTATTTTCGAGGGAATTGATAGTTATCGTCCTCCATGAATTTGTCCAGGATGTGTGACGGGATAGGATCATCAGCCAAATATTTCAAGGCAGTGTACCACATGATCTTCTGGAAAAATGGATATCTGAACTTGCGGGGAACATGAGTATCCTTCTCAATTCTCGAGACCTTGATTTGCATTCCGTAACTCATGCGTGTCAAGAAGTTCCCTCCAATGACGAGACTGTCCTCGGGAGTCCAGACAGCATGGATCCATCCAGATGGAATAAGCATAGTATCTCCTGCCGACAGATCAACTCGATAGCATTCCTCTGTTTGAAGACCTAAGAATGTCGTATCTTGTGCAGCAGAATTGCACCATTCCTCATATTTTTTCAGGTGCTTTTCGCGTGGTGGGATGAAGAAGAAGGTTTTCTTCCCTTGTATTATGTGATAGTACACAGACGACCCACCGAAGTCGATGTGAAAATCAGTATAGCTGTCCTTCACCGACATAAGGCAATACAATTGCACATGCGGGTAGTCGCCTATGGCCTTTAATTCCTCGGGCCAAACCGAATCCTGTAGATCAAATTCACGCACGATGTTTGGTCGGCGTATCAAACGCCCTAGAGGAGTCTGAGAAACTTCAAGACTGATGACATTTCGTACGGGTTTGTTCGGAGTTTTCTCGTAGTAATAGTTCGCCCATTTACCCATGGTCCATTTCTTGTCTTCACCTTGTTGGGACTTAACATCGATGACTTCGACACGTTCATCTGATCCGTAGAGTTTCTCGACCAGCCGTACTGTCAGTCCCTCGGGGATTACCATTCCAAGTCGGTCTTGTCCACAGTCATAAACCTCTTCAGTATCCTTATCTGACGGCGTTGAGCCCTCAGCTTTGATCTGTATGTCATCGGTTGAAGGGCCAGCAGGCAAGTGCTCGAAAGTTGTTCCGCTGGCACTTTTTTCGGACAGAGAATCGGACGAGACGGACGCTTTGAAGGTTGTGCGCGGGTTGGACGCAGCAGGAATCACGATCGGCTCGGTCATGCCACTGCCGTGTTCGAAGTACTCGGAAGTGATGATCTCAGGCTTGAGCCGCGCAAAGTTGTCGGGTAAAAAGGTGATTTCGCCATTTTTGATGGGCCCGATGTAATGATGGTCGGCGGAGTCCTTCGCAGCCATGATGAGACCTTGATTCAGGCCGGCGTAATCGATGGAAGTTCGTGCTCGCGATGATTTACGAACAAAAGTTGTTTGGCCGTGACTCGGGCGGCAAGTATTACAGATGAACTTGTCGACGGTTTTGATATCGCGGTCGTTCTTGAACCCGGCACAGACAATATGAAACCACTGATTGCACCCGTCACAGCTGATCCACGTCACATCTTCTTCATCAGATGGTTTAGCAGGCGAAGTGACCCGCCACAGTTTGCAAGATGCGCATTTAGCCTGTTTCTCCATGTCCTCATCGGTCTTGTTGAAGCCGTCTTGTACTGGGGGCACGGCGGATTTTCTTTGTCGGCGGCGCCGCGGTCTCGAGGGCGGAGCGGCTTTTGATCGTGTGACACCCTGTAACCTTGCAGATTTGATGTCAGGTGTAGATGTAGCGTGTCTATTGTTGTGATTTGAGTCGTTTGGAGGAGAAACAGTAAGAGACTTGGGATTGTCGGGCAGGTTGTCGTTGTTGATGAAGTTTATGTTCTGATGATTTTGGGTGTGGAGGCTTTTGTGATCGTGTCCGAAAGCCAAGGCGCTCGGGTGGGACTTCAATTTGCCACTGGGCCCCAGGAGCTCCTCTTGCGCTTGGGACGGTGACGACATGGACAAATCAGAGTTGTGGTTGTCTATGACCGGATGTGCATATTTTGAATTGGGAGTACCACCACATCTATGGTCTTTTGGATTGTTTGATGATGGATCAGTGGGATTGGACGTGTGGTTGTATGTTTGGTCAGTGTTACGCCACCGCGAAGAGGTGTTGCTGTTGTTGTTATTGTTGTAATCGTCGTTCTTGCTCTTACTGCTGCCGCACACGGTAAACGGACTTACAGCACCATCAAGTCTCAACGAATCCTCGCAATATTCGGGCTGATTGCAAGCAGTGTCGCTGGCAGTGTGCTGTAAGGGTGATGTAAAGGGTTTCGCCAAAGACAGAGAAGGTGTAGCGTTTGGAGGGCGAGCGAGATTGAGCAAAAGCTCGGCGTCGGTCTTCATACTGCTATCAAAAGTGGATCCATCAACGGCCGTCATTTCTTGATCGTCTGGGCCAGCAGCAGCAGCAGCAGCAGCAGCAGCAGCAGCAGCAACAGTAGTCGGATCACCGTCCGAACGAAGCCTTTTGCAGGACCGCACTTCATGAGCAGTAAACACGGGTCTTGTAAAGAAGGTGGTGCTGGCAGAGGGGACGGGTGCGGAGGGGGTGACAGGAGGCGGCATAGATGCGTTCCTGAAGCGTGGAGAGTGGCTAGTGGATGCTCTGCGGTCGTCGAGGGGAATTTCCGTGAACGTTGGGCTTGTTGCAAGAGCTATGGTAGCCAGCGCATCGATATTTGACATGGAAGTCTGCCTTGAGTGCGTAGACGGAGGAGGGTGCTGGTGGTGATGAGCGATAGAGCGCGATGGAGTAGCAGACGAAGCACGGGCGCAATGCCCTCCGCCTAAGGAAAACGACCGCCATGGACTGGTTGTCTCTCCATTGGCAGAGAGCACCCTGCGATTGGAATCCGGCCGGGGATTATATTCAGAGAGCGAGCGACGGGCATCGAGGGAATCGTGTGTGAGGATGAGGGAGAGGTCATTGGGCGAGATTGGTTCAACAGCATATCGCGGGGGCGATGGAGTGCGGTAACGTAAGGGACGGAGGTTCAGATAGCCTCCTTGCGGGTGGGAGTCTGGCATGGAAAGGGGACGGACAGCGGCGATGCTTCTATGTGATATACTGTGTAGTATGCCCGAACGCTGAGGCCAACGATGATGAAGGCTCAGTCCAGTTCGAGAAAGTGTTTATGAAGCACAGGGAGAGTCGACGGCGAGGAAAGAAGAGGCGGACGAGAAGGAGGACGAGGATGCCACCAACGAGACAGCCAAGCAGCAAAGGCCCGAAACCATCTGTAAAGAAGAGCTATGTCTGTAGCGGGAACAGGCGACGGCGACGATTGAAGCTGGACTAATGGCGCAAGAAAGGATGAATTGGCGGGTCAGAGCAGATGCAGACACAGAGAAGTCATGAAAATGAAGCCCAGAAGCAGCACTGACAGGCGAGACGAGCAAGAGAATTGATTGTTTGCATTGAGCACAGCTACAGCTACAGCTACAGCGACTACGCGATACAATCCCGCACCGCCAGCTGTTGCCGTCACTTGGAATTCGGTTTGGATGAAAATTATAAATTCCAGCGTCTCTCTGACTATCCCTTATCTTTGGTCTTTTTGAGAGTCTTCCTCATCGTCATCGTCATTGTTTTCTTCCTGCGGATTGCGGACTGCGGACTGCGGAGGCGGAGATGGAGGCGGAGATTGACATTGACATTGACATTGACGGTAACATTGACACTGGGATTTGGGATCAAGGGCCAGGGATTGTTGCTTGTGCTTGTGCTTGTGTCTGTGTCTCTGTCTGTGTATTTGTACTGATATTACATGACATCTTACGGCTTCGATGGGTGGATTTAATCATGGTCAGATTGAATAATTATGTTCTTGTTCATACAATACATACAACAGGAAGAAAGGGGAAGGAATCAGGGAAGGAATCATTGCATCATCGCATCGCTCGTCTTTCGTCTTGCTGCTCCCTTCAAAGCCAGCTCCAGTCAAGTTCAATCCGGTTAATATTGAAAGATGGGTGCTAGGCGATCTGTGAGTATGGGCTGTGTGAGCGTGCGTGTCTGCGAAAATGACAAAGGACGACCGAGAATCCATGTAGCAAAGCCTTTGCCTACCACTCCTCCCTGGACGACGGTGAGAAGTTTTGACCGGCAAGACTGATATCCATGTATCGTATTGGATGGCTAGAGGATGCCTCTCTCGCGCCTTCTACCTGTAAATCTGCTTCACCCACTTAACTCTCACGCCGCTGGTCTTCCTCGAATTCCATAGACAGAGTTTCCGCCCAAATCTCGATATTGGACTTTGAGCGCATCGTCGCTCGTCATGCTGATAGAAATAGGGTATATAATGCTGGTTGAAACAAACAATTTCTTTGGGCCTGTCGCGTGTGTCCGTCGCTATCGTACGTGGCGCAATGTTCAGGCGATGTCATCGGGGCTGATAGACGGCACGTGGAATTGTGTCATTGGCACGTTTACTCAATTCCGTGCTGTTGCTTCAATTGCTCCAGGTTGGTCTTTCTTGCAATCAAGTCTTCTTTAGAGCGCAAGATCTTTTCCGGTTGGTGGTATAGCACTAGCATCCCCAATCGTTAGCTGGTCGACGCCCCCTGGTCGCAGCGGTAATAAACCAATACTCACCAACGAGATATCGGTTTTGAAAATTGAATCCGTTCAACTTGTCACACGCCTGCTTAGCGTCGTTTGTCTCTTCATATACAACAAACGCGGTTCCTTTTGTATTATTTGAAACGCCCTGTCGGATTTGCCTGTCATATTGAAATAGATGGTGATGAGCCCTAGTCTCAAGCAATATATGTGAAAGTCAACGAGGCAGAGGAAACACACCGGATAGGACCAAATTTGCCGAAAAGCTCAAACAAATCTTCTGCTCCAACATTGTAGCTGAACGGAATCCAGCATGTTAATGGTACACCCTCTCTAACAACCGGCACGACGATGAACGATACCTTAGATTTTTGACAAACAAAATCCTGTGATGTGATGAACGGTTGTGCTTTAGTAACAGAGTAAAAACGTGCTTGCTTCACTGAGGCTGCACTCCGAAGACAGCTCTAGCTAGCTAGTTGACTTGAACTGGCCGACTCACCTGTTTGCATCCGGTCCAAGTTTTGTATTGCGATTCATGATGATCGAAAATGTGTGTGTCTCCTTTTGGCAGGGTGTGAGTTGGATGAAGGATGGGTTAAAGACCAGATATTTGGTTGCAATAACTAGGTTGGCCAGACTGGATTTGCACAGACAATACTTATTTCATGCAGCCGTGCCATCCATCGGGCCATTCCATCTATCTATCTATCTATCAGGTATCCATTCCACTACTCGTGGCCACCACGTGTATGGTGCGTAAATCCATCCATCCATCCACTCGCCTGCCGGGGTCTTTTCTGTCTGTCTCTGTCTGTCTGGTGGGCGATGGATCTACCGTCCCATACCTGGCTCATCCATCCATCCAACCTATCGAGGCCGTCATCTTCTGGCCCGCAATTCACAGCGCTCATGATAAGATATGATATGATATGATATGATATAATATGACAGTGACAGCGCTTGTTGATTTGCCGTTAGCCTCATCATCATCATCACCCGAGTAGGGTTCGTCACGGGTACCTCGTATGTATGGATGAATAGGTAGGTATGTCAGACAGTACTATGCTATGCTATGCTTGCTCTCTTGTCTTTTGACATTGCCTTTCTGAATAGCCAGCTCAGCCTGGAATGCAGTTGATGAAGGCCTTGCGCTGCATGGGCATACATATATCGTCAATCAGCTTTGGGCCTGGCTCTATCATATAGACACATTCGTCTTTCGCCTTTTCCGTCGCCTGCTTGCTTTTGTACTCTTCACCGGGCCTTATTATTATTATTATTTTTGTTTTTCTTTTACTTGATTGCTTCCTTGCGACATCCGGGGCATCTTGCAGTCGGCTTCAGATTATCAGACTGGGCCAGCGCTTTGTCGTTCCTGCGATGTCAACCTTTACGACTTCGCTCCAGCCCGTAACATCTTCTGCCGTGCAGGCTATGCTCATAACTTCCTTATCGGCGCCGGCCATCGCTAGCTCTACCATCTCTACATCTATACCCTCGAGCAGCGCCTATGCTTATTCAACAAATGGTACTATTCCTATTTCCGTCCAAGGCGAAGACAGCGGCGAGTGCAGGCTCCTGGGCTCGTTCTCAATTGTGATCCAGGCGGTTCTAGGAGGCCTGGCTCTGTTGGCATTAGTTTACAAGAGATGGCGCGAGAGACCCCAGCGGCCTCTCAAAGTATGGGCCTTTGACGTTTCGAAACAAGTGTTTGGTTCAACGATGCTGCATGTCGCCAATCTGCTCGCTTCCATGTTCTCTGCGGACCGCTTGTCAGTTTCAGAGACTGACAATTCGAATCCCTGTTCTTACTACCTATTGAACCTGGGCATTGATGTAAGTTGCAATCCTGAATTCTGATGTTTCATGCATCATGTCCACCAACCCCAAACTCACGCTTTCATGTAGACTACATTTGGCATCATGTTTCTCTGGCTGGTGCTGAAAATCCTCAATTGGGCTGCCTACTACACTCCACTGGCGAATCCCCCGGAGTCCATAGAGTCTGGATACTATGGCGAGCCGCCACGAGCATGGTGGTGGTTCAAACAGTCAATCATCTATTTCTGCGGTCTGGTGATCATGAAATCATGCGTCGTGACTCTGATTCACTTTGTGCCATTCATCAGCACATTTGGCGACTGGGCCCTGCGCTGGACGGAGGGAAATACAGCAGTACAAATATTCTTTGTGATGCTGCTGTTCCCAGTGTGTATGAACGCTTTGCAGTATTATATCATTGACACTCTTATCAAGAGAAAACCACCACCTACAGACGACGATGACGACGACGAGGAGGAAACTTACCTGAGCGACGATGAGGCGTCTGAGGACAACGGCCAGCGATACACATCGCGGTCACGCCGACAGAGCCACGCTCCTCTCCTCTCTGACATGGACGGGTATGACGAGATAGATGAGGCAAACGAATCGATGTTGCCCTTGCATGATCACCACAGCATAAAGAGGCCTAGTATATCATCGCATCAGGAGCTGCTCATCAGCGAACCTAACTCGTTAGGGCAAGGCAACTGAATTGAATAAACTGACAGGTGCGTTCTCAAAGCATATAAACATTATGGTCAATACATATACTTCATATCCTATTCTATACATCTTGTGAATATGGGCTCTTTATAAGATAAGATAAGATCATGCGCAGTGATTGTACTTGTAATGATGTGTAGGCAGCGGAAACCAGACAAAACCTCCGCGGAGTTTTTTTTTTTTTTTTTTTTTTTTTTTTTTTTTTTTTTTTTTCCTCTGCTAAAAAAAATAAAATAAAATAAAATTTAATTGTTGTCGAAGTTGAAGCAGCAAGAAACATCCAGTACAGTAAGGAGAGTACTGAAGCAACGTCCTGCGCAACCGTCTCTTGGATTATATCCTTCATTTTATTCGTCCTTCGAAATTCTGGATCTCTGAGGTGCCTGTCATCTGCTTCTCTCTGTTTCAGCAAATCTATACCATGCGCTCAAACGTCAACGTCGCGCACGGTGGTGACGGTCACGATCGTATGGATATCGACAATATGGACGGCAACGGCAAGTTTCTTCAGGAGAAAGACGACACCGAGGAGAAACTCGAAAAACTCTTGTTTGGCGACGATTTGGGCTTTCATGATGCCTTGAAGAACGAGCAAGATGATGATCTTGTGGATTTTCAGATGGGTACAGGAGATTTGGAGCCTGCTCAGAGTGACGATGAGGATGCAGACAGCGTGGATCTAGAGCATATAGACGATCGAGATGTAAGCTCATCCGACTCTTCTCATAATATCCACTCCTCCATTTTCATCTAAAAACTTCCCAAAACTAATCAACCTTTCTTATAGCTGTTCTTCTTGGATTCCGGGATTGAAGGCCGTTCTTCTCTCGACGACGTTGATTCCTTTGAAGCAGAAGAGGAGGATTCCACAGTACAGCATGCGCCGCCTGCGTGGGAGGATAGCGATGACGAACGTATCGCCATATCCTTGCAGAGTCATCAGCGACTACGGAAACTACGCACAACCGAAAATGAAGATAGCGTCACTGGCAAGGAATATGTTCAAAGGCTCCGGAAGCAATATCAGCTTCTGCACCCTATGCCACGCTGGGCTGTTGGTGCTGCTGTGCGGGTGCAGGGGAAACGGAAATCCGCGGGTGACGACTTGAGTGATAGCGATCAAGAAGAAAGCGACGATGCTCTTTCTGCGCAACCCCTTGCCCGCTTACTGCAGAATGCGGGACATCTCGTCGCTAGTGAAGCAAAAGACCCCAGGACGGGCAATCGCAAGCTACGTCCTGAGGTTCTAGACATAATGAGATTGAAGGATGTGCCAGGAAACCAGCCATCAGCAATCGACTCCTTGTCATTCCATCCTCAATATCCCATCCTTCTCTCGTCTGGGCCCGCTTCTACACTGTTTTTGCATTATATCTCTCCAGACTCGCCATCGCCTAGCCCTCTCCTCACCTCTCTACATATCCGAAACACACCTTTATACACTAGCTCGTTCTCCTATCCGTCGGGCAACAAAATCGTCTTTTCCGGTCGACGTCGCTATTTCCACGTCTGGGACCTTGAATCCGGTGACATCAAGAAAGTCAATGGAACGTCTGACCGCAAGCAGGAGCAGAAGACTATGGAACGCTTCAAAATGTCTCCTTGTGGGCGTTGGATGGGTATCGTCGGGTCGACACGTAAAGGTGGTGGCATCATCACAGTCCTCGATTCCACGACACTGCAATGGGTTTCACAAGTGCGCATCGACAGCCGGGGAGGTATTGCCGACTTTTGCTGGTGGAGAAATGGCGAGGGAATGTGTGTCATAGGAAAGAATGGTGAGGTCAGCGAGTGGGATTGCCAGTCACGACGCATTATCGCGCGGTGGATGGATCAGGGTGCTGTGGGAACTACAGTTATAGCACTCGGTGGTTCGTCTGGTAGAAGTCGTCTTGGAGGCGATAGGTGGGTTGCAATTGGAAGTTCTAGCGGCATTGTCAACATATACGATCGTCGTCCGTGGCAAGCCAACCTTGCGGGAGATCTTGCGGAGCAGGATTCGTTACAGTCTCAATCTGGTATTCCTACGGCTCCTAAACCTGTGCGTGTTTTGGACCAGCTCACTACGCCAACCAGCCATCTCTGCTTTTCTAACGACGGTCAACTTCTGATAATGGCCAGTCGATGGAAGAAGGATGCACTTAGATTGGGTAAGTTTCATCTGATTCATCATATATCTCTTGTTGGCTCTCGGGGCAATGATTTTGAGGCTTTACTAACGTGCTTATTTAGTGCACCTACCCTCCTGCACCGTTTATCGCAATTGGCCTACCTCAAATACACCGTTTGGTCGTATCTCAGCTGTCGCAATATCTCCACAGTCAGACGTTATTGCGATTGCTAATGAAGCAGGCAAGATACGTCTATGGACTGTCCAGAGATAATGGTAGTATATTTACATCAACGAATTACAAGTTTTTGTCTACAACTCATCCTTATATTGCCCGATTACACAATTCTGTTCGTGAATCGTTCGCACAAGTCTTGTTACTCAAGTGATTGTCGATCAGTAGTGATGCAAAATATTTCATATTCTAAACATGTTGCGAAGTCTATTGTAAAATTGGCAGTGATCAGAGGCACAAGATTATTTGATTGTAAATTTCAACTGAACCATCTTCTAACGGTCAGTAACCGTCCAGAAACTTTTTTTTTCTTTTCGAAGAGATACTTTCAAAACGTGAAAGATCGTATCTAGTGAGTCATAGAAGAAATCGCATCCCTATTTCTAATGCCAACCATGAAGCCGCTCTTCGCACGCTCAAGGGTCAAGGCAGCGATTAGAGCAGCACCGACACCGGAACCATCCTCTGCAGCTGCCGCAACAATGCGATCAGGCTCGTCATCGGGCCACTCGAAGATCTCGCGAAGAGCGCGAGCGCCACGCTCCTTGAAGTGAGGGTACTTATTGAAGACCGAACCGTCGGCACCGACATTGCAGTGGGTGATGTTCTTCTTGGTGCAGATAGCGGCGATACCACAGGCCGAAAGGCGTGCGGCTCTGGTACCGATGAGCTCGGCGAGACGGCGGCAGAGTTCTAATTCAGGGCGATCAGCGTGGAGGTTGAGTGTCTTCTCAATAAGATAGAAAGTCTCCTCCAAGTTCTCGAAAGGATCTTCCTCGATATAGGCCAGGAAGGAAGCATCGAGAGAGTAAGGCTTGCGAAGAGCACTGTAATCCTGTCCCTTGAAGATCGGAACCTTCTTGTTCTCGATGAGGTCCAAAAGAACGAGGCGGTAAATCTCTCCGAGATAAAGACCGGCGGTCATTTTCTCAAACGCCTGCTGGCCTGGACGCGGCGACTCAGCATCAATGATGTGATCGTACTTGGTGAGAGGAAGGACAATGTGTTCGTTGTCAAAGGCTCCATACTCGCAGTTAATAGCGACAGGAGTGTCAGGAGGCAGATTGTACTCTGCAATCTTCGGAATGGAGCCAGCGTTCTCCATGTAAGCGGCGTTCACACCAGTACCGAAGATGCAGCCAACTTTGGTGGCTTGATCGGTATAGGCGGAAGCAATAAGAGTTCCGGTGGTGTCATTGATCAAGGCAGCAACCTTAATCGGAAGGTTCTATGAAAACAATTAACATCCGGCATGATCACACTGACACGACTGTGGAAACTTACGCGCTTCTTCAAAGCCTCTTCAAACATAGGAACGACGTCATGTCCCTCGACACCATCGATATCAAAGCCCTTGGTCCAGCGCTGCAAGATACCATGATCAATGTAATGTTGAGTTGCGGGATAAGAGAATGTGAAACCAAGAGGAAGATCGGGCAACGATTCGCCAGGGTGATGGTACTCCATGAATTGCTGAATGCAGTCCGCAATGTATTCCCACAACTCATCGGAAGTTCCAGTCTTCAACTCCTCGGGCATACGGTACTTAGACTGAGTGATGTCAAAACCGCCTTTCTTGTCCGTAAGAACGACTTCACAGACACGGAGGTTGGTACCACCCATATCAAGGGCGAGGAAAGCGCCCTGCTCATCTCCGGTAGGGAAACCTAGAACCCAGGTGACGTTCATAGGCTTCATTCGCAGTCAGTCAACGGCTGTCATAGTATAGCGTGAGGGAAAAGTCTTACAATATTACCACCCTCAACGGTGAGACCTAGCGAGAATCGTCAGCATCATCCGTCCACCTTCAACTTGGCTTTTACGTGAAGAAAAAAAAAATCTTACCCTTCTCCAACTCTTTCACGAAATGTGCCACAACCTTCTTCAAACAGGCCTTGTCAACGGTGAAGATCTTCTCCAACTCAGCGATTTCATTGAGAATCTCCTGGGGCATGTCCGCAGAGGACCCTACACATTGTCGTCAGCCTGACGTGCAATAAAGTAGAATGTCTAGTGTATCGACTTGATCGTTACACTCATAAACAGAACCTACCCTTGCGAGAAGGATGGCGGAAGGGACTGGGTGCGATCATCTTGGATAATTTCTGCTATACGCCAGGGCAGACGAGGATGTAGGTAGGAAAGGCGGACTGAGCAACAATAACAACGCAAGCGCTGATAATGACAAGTATAGCCGAAAAGTGCTTTCTCTAAATATGAGCAAAATAGCGTGGAAGAGGGTCGCGATGGTTTTTAATATCATGCCTTCTGAAGAAGTCAAAATTGAACGGTTCATGTGTGGGCCTCCAGAATAGCTTTGGCACACAAGTACCCTGCCATGGAACCCTGAACAGCGGAGGACGAGTCGAGCTGTGGGTCAAGGAGAACCACGGGAGATATGCCAACTACGGCCGTGACTTGCGCTCTCGACGAGTGGTAAGATGGGAAACTGACATCGGATCTCAACACCCTTTGTATGCCGAATTGCAGCTAGCTACATGCTGGGCATGCAACATGTTCAGACCGAATGTACGACCAAAGTACACCTATAGCCCGTCCTGTGTATGTGGAGGTATACGAGCGCAGTTCTTCAATTCAAGGGGAAAAAGCATGCTGCGAGGGAAGCCTACGGGCTGTTTTGGGTGCCTGTCGGGACGCCCTCGCCTGCTCTTCCGGCGTCTTCTTTTCTATTCTGTTTGTTTCCTGGGGAAGATGGTGACCCCTGAGCAGATGCGGCTGTTCCATTTGAGCATTGCCGATCACTGATCACGTCGTCTTTACCGTCCTTGGACTTCATCGCTTGTTTGCTGCCCTCTAACTCTAAGCGGACCTTTTCTTCATGGCTTCTGGAGATGTGAAGGGTTTCGTCGACCTCCATGGTCAAACGCTCAATCTCGGCCCGTAGAGCTTCCCGCGAGTCCTCCGCCGGCTGCTTAAAATGCGGTACTTTGTTTTCGGCTGCCTTTTCTGCAGCCGCCTTCTCTGGGTTGATTGTTTCCCAAAGGACCTGTAGATCATCTTCCCAACCAAGAGCCCTAGCTAACTGCTTGACACCGGCATCGCAGTCCTTCAGAAGTAATACATCGTCTGGCCTGGAGCCCATGTCTCCTGCTTTCGTAAGATTGATCAAAAGTCTCGGAGTTCCTTCGCCACAACAGGACGGAAGACTAGCAAATGGCTGCACTGTAAGGCTAGTGCCCATCACAATACACAGGTCTGCTGTCTCCGGAAGAAATCTATTATCAAAGAAAGCGCTCGGTAAGGACTCGCCAAAAAAGACGATATCGGGCTTCACGAGACCATCACATTTCTCACAATGAACAACACGTCCTTCGTCGACAGCCTGTCGCATAAGATCATCAGGGAACGGTTCTTTGCACTGTGTGCAGCTATGTGTGGCAAAGCTCCCATGAGCTTCAACGAGTTTGTCGCCAGGTACGCCGGCTTCCCTCTCCAGTGTATCGATGTTTTGCGAGAAGCACATGAGCAGACGGTTTTTGTCGTGTAAAAGTTTGATGAAGGCGTGAGTCAGCGTAGGTTTATGCTTGCCGGGGTACATCTCCTTTGCCAATGCGTAGAAAGGCGCGGGATTCTCTTGAAAATAGGATATGTCAAACACAGCCTCTGGATGAGGAAGATCGAGACGCGCTAGATTAGCGTAGAGCCCTGTCTCTGGTGAGCGGAAGTCGGGGATGCCAGAGGACGTGCTGATACCAGCACCGACCTGCAACGCTGATTAGCGACATCCGTCCTCGTGCAAGAAAACATGCACCCACTCACACAAGACACATACCATGACAACGATTTTGCAAGCATCCTTCTTGACGATATAATCAGCTATGGCGTCTAGCGATCTCTCCTTTAACACGGTAGGCGGGACAGAGTCGTCCACCATCACGGATTCTTCCTGGCCCATGGTGAAGCAGATGGATGTTTCGCTGTTGCGATGAAAAGCTGAGACTGAAGCTGAGACGAGTCGAAATTTGATATCAGAAGAAGTGGGATGAATCCGATTGGGTTGAAAGAGGGTAGGTAGGTATGGACTGGATAGTAGAGTCCAGTGTGTGATGTCACGGATCCCGCTGTAGTAGACTGGGCATCTTTTAGGTATGCACAGTATGTACAGTACAGTAATCTCCGCTCCGCATTACAACGCCCGCATCCACGAGACAAATCGCCGCCGACTCTCTTTTATCTCAACTTCACCTCATACCTCTACCTTTCTTTCCAGGCGCTTTTCCGCTGTTCATTCTTCTCTTCTTCCTTGTCATGTCTTCGTGACCTCTGCCATCCCTCTTTCCCTTCTCTTTTCCGCTCAATGGGATAGTTGTTCGTGCTTAAACAGCCTTGTCTTGTGCTCTGTCTTTCAACTGACCCCTGACTTCTAGCTTTGAAGCCCTTGCTCTGTGTTTCAAAAAGATGATTCATTCTGGAGTTGTATCCTCTCGCCAGGAGATTCCTTTACTCTCAAGCTCGAGTGCTTCTGGTGATCGCGCTGGGTTGGATGCTGGTGGCGCTGCTAGTGTCGATATAGACATTCGCAATGCTGCTTCCGTCTCGGAAATCAAAGCAGCTTTGCAAGCATTGCGGTCTCGAGAGGCCTCTGTGACATCGAGCCTGGATGCTTTGCTGGCTTCCCAGAAGGCATTTTCGCGTGAGCTAGCTCGCCTCGATCTTCTCCGAGCGAAGCTTGGTGCCCAGGTGTCTACGGTCCGGAGCGTCAGCAATGATATGCTTTCTGATGCTGCATCCTCTGCAAACCATATTTCCAAAGCCGTACAAAGCTTGGATATGGAACAGGACCGCGTCAGAGGCACGCTTTCGGTTGTTGAACAGGTTGTCGAGCTTAAAGCCTGTGTGCTAGGTGTCGCTGCCTCCATGGGAGTTTCACAGGATTGGGAGACGGCCGCCAATTATGTCCATAGAGCTTCAAAAATTCCCCGCGATATCGTCACCGGCAAGTTTGCTGCTAAAGTTGTGCCGACGACAGAAGTACCTGATGCTCCAGACATCACTTTGGACAACGCCGCGGGATCTCTTTGTCATCTCTTTCTACGCGAATTTGATCGTGCTGTACAGGACAATGACACCTCCAAAATCACGCGCTTTTTCAAGCTCTTCCCTTTAATTGGCCGAGCTGAAGTCGGCTTGGATGTGTATGGCCGCTATGTTTGTCAGGGCGTTGCCTCTCGCGCCCGCGCCAATCTCAATGCTGGTCCTGGTGCAAAAGATAGTCTATACTTTCATGCTACTGTCCTGACCAAGCTGTTCGAACAGATCGCCCAGATCATTGAGGGCCACGGGCCTCTGGTAGAACGTCACTACGGATCTGGCAGTATGACCCAAATCATTGAACGACTACAATCTGAAGCAGATATGCAAGGGGGCATCGTTCTCGAAACTTGGAACGAAGAACGCGCCATTGACCGTAAATTAACAGACATCAAGTCATACGCTTTCACTTTTCTTGTTCAGAGCTTCTTGCCAACGAGGGGTGGGCCTACAACCTCTAACGTTAGCTCACCGGCCCCTGTCAATGCAACGGCTGACGACGGCGTGGACATGAAGGACGTGGATTCTTTATTGAATGAAATGGCGATGATACTCCAGCGTTGGTCTCTTTATACCCGCTTCATCACTGACAAGTGCGCCGTGAGTATATCTATCTTTCACTACCCAAATAATAGTATGTATGTGCTAACAGTTATGTGCCAAAGCATGGGGATGGCCTGCCTTCACTTCCTGAATTTTTACAATCATCTTCCCTAATGCAGAAGATTAATGATCAGGTCGTGAACCCTTTCAACACCATGAATACGTTTTTTCTCCGCAGAGCTGTCGAAAAGGCGTTCCAACTTGACGAGCAGCCAACGGGCCTCAATCTCAACTTACATACGCCCCTTTCTGCCAATACCAGCCCTCCTTACATCAGCTCTGCTGTTGACGACATCATGTATATCGTCAACAGGATCCTTCGCCAGTCCATGGATACCGGTCAACTATCGGTCGTCCAAAGCGTCATATTCACCTTAACTCGGGTCTTGGGCTCAGAATTCATTGGCATGATTCAGCGAAAGATGCGAGATGAGTACTACCCTCGCGCCACCATTTCTGGCGGGTCTCCCCCTGAGTCAACCGTCATAGGATTCCTGGTGCTAATCAACAGCCTTGACGTCGCTGTTGATTACGTGCACCGCATCGCTTCATCACAGCTTGATAATGACTATTTGAAGCGGGTTTTCTTCAACGAGAGTGATGCCGAGTCCGTACGTACAAGCTTGAAGGGGTTCACATCATCCTTTGAATCCAAGGCATCCGATTTACTAGGTGATGGTATACAAGTCATGCACAATAATGTAGTCAAACCACGTCTGCGGCCAATTCTTTCGGAGGCATTCCGAGATGTGGAATATAATCCTGAGCCACAGGACAACTATGTCCTTGCGGAGGTGCCCGTCGACGGAGCAGATGAAAATGACGTCCAGACCCGCTTCAAGCATGATTGGATCGAGCTGATGCTACCATTATCGCGCCTTTTGACACCAAAGTCCTTTGAGCGTCTACTCCAGGTTTCCTTGACTGCTCTGGCGCGCTTATTGGAGAAGCGGATCTGGGCATATTATGGCCGAATTAATTCCCTGGGAGCCAGCCGCTTGGAACGGGACGTGCGCGGTCTTATCAGTGAGGCTGTCTCTATTGGAGAGCGATCACAAGCATACAAGTTCCGTGGCATCTTTGCTCGATGTACAGAGATCGTTCTTATCATGGGGCTGGAGGAAGAAGAATGGATAGCGATCAACCCGCAGCAACAGGGGAGCATCAGACACGACGACTCAAGCGAGGCATTATCGGGAGCTTTATCGTCAGAGGAGCGACTGAGGGCCCGTGCTGCAATAACAGATCGATGATACCTTGTCTTAACATATCTCTGCACAAATCATGAGTGGGTCCTCCGCAACTAATCAACGCGGGAATGCTTATCACCATGTGGCTGTGACCTCTTATCCAGAATTTTCCTATCATGCAGCAGACCGCCGGAGAAGATAGCGATAAGGCAAGTTTTCGACTGCCGTGGGCCCATGAAACAGGCGCATTCCAGGTTACATAATGAGAGTCATCTTTTGCCTTTAGCTGAACACCACGGACCGATTGACCGAGAAAGCAGCAGAATATGTTGTCGGAAACTCTGCTATGGACATTGATGTTCATATACAGGCGAGGCGGCTTGTCTTCTGAAGCAGCTTCAAATTCTTGAGAGTGCGAGTCTGCTGAATTTATATACAGCGTAGCCTTAAATGCGGCACTGAACCCCGAATAGCTATCAAGCGGCCCACAGATCTTGGATCCAGAGGACGCTTCCACAATAGGCCTAGCTTTGATACCTTATCACCGATTACTACGACGGTGAGATACGTCTAGCCGGGCTAATTTTGGGCTATGTTCCGCCGGCTTAAGTATCTAGCTCATAGGTAACATCTGTAGAGTGCAGATAAACCGTCTTTTAAAAGGAGTTCTATCTCATCTTCAACAACCTTTTTACAACGTCTCTGGTTCTTTTTTCATGCAATTCCGACGCTTCTGGGTGCTCGATTAGATGTTTCGGCGATTGAGTAATACAATCCACTAATAACCTTTAAACCTTGACTCCTTTCGACTGGATACGTTACAAAAGGCTTCATGCGCGCTCTCGACTGTCAATTTCACGATCTATATCTCGTCTGATCTTATTTTCGAGTCGACGCTCTCTGAAGATTTGACCACTTTATCAAACAATCTTCCTCGTGCTCTTTGTGAAAACAAGGGGCAGAATGGCTACTACACCTTATGAGCCGGACTATGCGTCCTACAACTGGACAGGGGCTCCCTCTAAATATGACCAGCTGACAACGAACATACTAGGTGGTGACTCACGTATGTAAATAACCTTGCAACAAATACATTCGCATGCTAATTAGTTACAGGTACTGAGAATGTGAACAAATGGTTTCAATCCGGCGACCAAGCCTATATCCTCGTGTCGGCCGCCATGGTCATGGTTATGATTCCTGGTGTCGCTTTCCTCTATTCAGGACTTGCCCGTCGCAAGTCGGCTTTGTCCATGATATGGGCTTGTATGGTCTCAATGTCTGTCGTACTCTTCCAGTGGTATTTCTGGGGATACTCTCTCGCCTTCTCGCCCTCTGCAACCAATGGCTTTATTGGAAATCTCGAACATTTTGGTCTCATGAAAACGTTGGCCAACCCTTCACCTGGCTCGCCCCTTGTCCCGGACTTACTATACTCATTCTATCAGGTATGGCCGGAAACCTTAACGGAATTAGCAATGCTTTGTTTTCGATCATCTTCTAACCTTAACAATATGTAGGCCCAATTCTGTGCTATAACAGCAGCCATTGTTATGGGTGCAGTCGCTGAACGTGGGAGATTACTCCCTGCCATGGTTTTCACCTTCATTTGGGCAACCATTGTTTATTGCCCTTTGGCTTGTTGGGCATGGGCCCCGAACGGCTGGGCACTGACCTACGGTGTTCTTGACTATGCAGGGGGTGGACCTGTCGAAATTGGCTCGGGCATGTCTGCCCTTGCCTACTCATTAGTTCTTGGTCGCAGGCATGAACGCATGATGCTGAACTTCCGACCCCATAACGTATCGTTGATTGTTCTGGGAACTGTTTTCCTTTGGTTCGGATGGCTCGGTTTCAACGGCGGTTCAGCTTTCGGAGCAAACGTGCGTGCGGCTATGGCTTGCTGGAACTCAAACCTGACTGCAGCTCTAGCTGGTATCACTTGGTGTTTGCTCGACTGGCGTTTGGCACGAAAATGGTCAATGGTAGGCTGGTGCTCTGGCACTATATCTGGACTGGTTGCCGCTACGCCTGCCTCCGGCTTCATACCCCCCTGGGCCAGTGTGATTCTTGGTATTGTCACAGGAATCGCATCCAACTATGCAACTAAAATAAAATTCTGGCTCCGCATCGACGATTCTATGGATGTTCTCGCTGAGCACGGTATCGCTGGTGTTGTGGGCTTGATTTTCAATGCTCTCTTTGCTACCGATGCAATCATTGGGTTAGATGGTGTTAACCCTGGGATGCAGAATGCTACGACAGGGACTGCCGCTGGCGGATGGTTGATTCACAACTATCGTCAGCTCTATATTCAGATTGCTTATATTTGTGCCTGCGCGGGCTACAGTTTTGTGGTTTCTGCCCTGATTGCATATGCAATCAACTTCATACCCGGCTTACAATTACGGGCATCGGAGGAAGCGGAACTGCTCGGCATGGACGACGATCAACTCGGCGAATTCGCTTATGATTATGTGGAAGTGAGACGTGATTACCTCGCATGGACACCTCAAAAGACCTATCAAAATGAAGACGGCCACGATATCCCACGAGAGCATATGTACGGCATTGACGAGCACTCCAATATGGTTCGCAACGGCAATTCGCCTGTTAAGTACGAGATGCAATCGTCCAGCGATTCGGGCAACCTTGATGCCAACCCTGCATCTCTACCAAAGAGCGAATAGAAAGAGCATCATCGCACTCGCAGTTTGACCAGACACCATACTACTGGTCTTTTATTATCTAAAAACATACCCGTTTTCCTCCTGGCAATGGTTTAACATCCACGAGATGGTCGCTGCTGGCAAAAAATAATTGCTTTACGACACTGCGCACGCCAGCAAATAATCCGGACACTCTCGTGTCTCCTGCTTTACTCTTGGTTTGCCACCTTTCTGACGATCAAGCTACATGTTCAGCTTATGACTACAGTAACATTTTCAAATATACCCCCAATTCTTTGTTTTTTTGTTTGTCGCCTGTATATATGTATAGCTGTTTATTCACATACCTCCTTCCAGCGATTGAATCATCATTTCAAGCGATGTATTGATAACATAAAACACATCTATCTCTAATGACAAGTTCCAATGATTATTTAGTCTTGCCAGAGAACGAATAAAGGATAGAGACGAACCTCGGATGTCTATACAGCATACCATGTAGGATGAGGAATCTTAGGGCAATAGAAATGAACGACGTGATTGGTATATTAAGCGGCCTGGAACATCGAAAGGTGTGTGTCCTCAGATTATTGAAGATAATATGTGAGCTATACAGAATCAGGGGCGGCCTTTAGAATGAAAATCATGCAGAAGTCTAACATTTTTGGCAGAGTATATGCAAGAAAGCTGCTCCTGGATTTCAGGGGCCCTCAAAAACATGGGGGTTGTCTATCCTATCGTAACGTAGATTTTCGAATCGACAGTATGAGGTCACTTATCATGGAAACATACAGGGTTGCCCTTATGCAACTCATAATATTATCTCATATAAGCGCATGAGACCCTTCCAATATGTGTGTATTGGTCACATTGCCGGTGACTCGCGTATAGCCTGGACTCGAAAGGCGATGTTTTCCCCACTGTATGAAACAGCAGCCACATCAGACAGAGCTGTGCGAAAGCAAGCCGGACCCATGGGATTTGTGAGGTCCAATTGAGGTCACAATTGCAGCTATTGCTTTGCCACCTCAGACATTCATGCTATATCCTCTCGTGACCTCACGTCGTCTGGTGAGGAGATACTTCCTCAGTTCGTCAAGCCAAAACACGGAGCTCGCGACGCACAATAGTAGCAACCAATCCGACAAGTAGAGGCTCTCGGTCTGGAAAATTCCCTGCAGTAGGGGAAGATAGACTACACAAGCCTGGCCGATAAGTGATCCAGATACTGCGTAATTGAACATTTTGTTTGTGAATAAGTCGATTTCACCGCGAAGAACTGACTTGCTTTCACTTCTGCACGTGAGGGCGTTGAACATATCAAATAGGACGAAGCATGTAAACGTCATGGTGGTGTCGCGAGGGGTGACCACGTAAGAATGATTTCCGACTTGGTCTGACTCGTCGGACATTTCATGCAGGTATATGGCAAGTGTCCCAACCACAATCATAGCTGCCGAACTGATAACGCGCCGCAGAAGGGGTTTGGTTAAAACTCGGGCATTTTTAGATCGCGGAGGGCGATTCATGATTGACGGGTCGACTGGCTCCACACCCAGTGATTGTGCAGGAGGCCCGTCCATCAAGATATCTGACGATACCGTTAGCTCAATTTGTCCTTAAAAAACAGGCTAGAATGAAAGGTACATACTGATCCAAAGAATTTGCATAGCATTCAGGGGGTTCTTATATCCGAAAGTAGTGCTGAGTAGAACAAGAGTCAAGGCTGCAACACTGGTACTTAGCTGGAACGTGATGAAGTTCTGGATGTTATAGAAGATGCCCTTTCCTTGCTCGATTGCTCTAAGAATTGTTGAGAAATCATCATCGGTCAAGATCATATCTGCAGCCTCCTTAGCGACATCGGTGCCAAGTCGACCCATTGAGATACCGATGTCTGCCTTTTTGAGTGCAGGGGCATCATTCACACCGTCACCGGTCATGGCGACGACGTCGCCCCGAGATTGTAACGCGCGGACGATCTTCATTTTATGGTCCGGGCTGGTGCGTGCAAAGATGGAAGTATGGGTGATAGCTTGAGCCAATTCGCCAGTACTCATCTTGTCAATCTCATCGCCCCTTAATACGGACTTCATGCTGCGCGAAGTGTTGACTATGATGCCAAGCTTAGTTGCAATGGCGATCGCGGTAGCCTCAGCATCGCCAGTAATCATAATGACTCTCACACCACCCGCCATAAGTCGGCGAATAGATTTATGGACGTCCTTTCGTGGCGGGTCACTCATGCCCACCAACCCAGAGAAAACAAGACCGGTATAAGCATCGGAGTCTTTCTTTGTCTTCGCAAAACGTTCAGGGGTGTTCATTCGGCTACTGCCATTTCTGCTGGCAGACTGGGTGGTGTTACCACTAGCAAAGGCCAGTACCCTCAACCCTTCCTGGGCCATTTCATCGGCGGCCTTTTTAATTCTATTAATGCGAGTTTCATCTAGAGCAACCTCCTTATCGTTCCCAGCTAGACAAGTATCACAACGGGCCAGAACTTCCTCCACGGAACCTTTGATGTAAGCGACCTCCGCAGGGCCTGACTGAGAATCACCACCGATGACAACTCCCATCCATTTCCTCTCGGAGCTGAAGGGCGTCTCGGCGACACGCACGGCAACCCTGTCACGTAGGTCATCTTCCCCGTAGAGATCGAGAAGATCAAGGATAGCAACGTCGGTGGGTTGTCCGGCCCACCTGCTCTTAGCGACTCCTGAAGAGCTATCCACGGTGGACGAGAGGACAGCGGCTGAAGCCGCAGTAGCAGGGGTGTTGGCGATTGGGGAGGACAGGCGAGCGTTATTTGCGAGATTGCCAATGCGAAGGATGCTTCTGGTAATGGGGTTGGTGAGCGAGGCACCAGCATCTGCGGAGGTGTCGAAAGGAGCATCTGCATCAAAGTGCCACATTTTTGCAACAGTCATATGGTTCAGTGTCAGAGTTCCAGTCTTGTCACTGCAAACGACGTTGACTGATCCAAGAGTTTCAACACTGGGCAGTCTGCGAACGATGGCGCCCCGATTGGCCATACGTAGCACGCCTAGTGCGAGGGTGACCGTGACGATGATGGGGAGACCCTCGGGGATAGCAGCAACAGCCAAGGAGACGCCAATGGTAAACATATCGAGCAATTTCCTTCCCTGTAAGAGTCCAATCACGACAATAAGGCCGATGACAACGAAGGACATGTAGGAAAGCTCTTGACCAAGACGATCCATGGAGAGCTGCAGGGGAGTTCTGGGGCTTTCTATATTTTGGAGAGAGGCTGAGATATTTCCGAACTCGGTGCGTGAGCTGGTAGCGATGACAATGCCCTGGCCATAGCCAGAGCGAACTAAAGTACCCATGAAAGCGATGTTGTGTTGGTCGCTGAGTCGAAGGTCGGTGCCGACTGATCCAGCAGCGGGAGAGGCGTAGAGTGATGGGTAGGAGTGTCCAAGGGACTGATCGGAGGCGCCGAGAGCGTGAGAATATTTGAGGACGGGTTCGTTCTCGCCGGTTAAATTGGACTCGTCGATGGTCAGATCAGCACACTGAGTGATACGGATATCAGCGGGGATGCGATCGCCAGTTGAGAAGAGCACCAGATCGCCGGGGACGAGCTTGGAGGCCATGACGGTAGTGGAAGCTTGAGTACCAGCTGAGGAAGCGGTCTCTGAAGCAGGACCGGCCGGGTGTGAAGAAGAAGAAGAAGCAGCAGCAGCAGCAGAGGAAGCAAAGGAAGCTGTGCCGCGAACGAGATGAGCATAATGGGGCACGAGCTTGTTGAGGGCCTCCAGTGACTGTTCAGAGCGATATTCTTGGATGAAGCCGACGGTGATGACGATAGTGACGGCGAGGGTGATAGAGATGGCGTCGTCGTAGTTCCCAAGGAAGAAAGAGATGGCAGCAGAGGCCAGAAGCAACATGATCAAGGGTTCTTTGAATTGACCAAGAAAGCGCAGCCATAGAGGCTCTGGTTCCTCGTGGGGCAGTTCATTGGGGCCTTCGCGCATGAGTCGCACGTCAGCTTCGACGGGGGATATGCCATGCTGGAGGGAAGTATTGAGGCGACGGGCGACCTCTTCCGGCGTGAGCTTAGAGTAGGTAGATGTGATGCTGGATGAAGGCAGGTCTGCGGTGAGCTGCGCAGCGGAGGAGGAGGTCAAAGTAGAGATCCGGCCATCGCGGCTCTCGACGTCGTCGAGGGGCACAGAGCCGGCGATGGGTAGCAGCGACATCCTTTTTTGTTTGTTTTCTTTCTCCTTGTTGAAGTAGATGGCAGCAAGAAGGAGAGAAGGAGATCTCAAGGAGAGGGGACCACAGCAGTCATGGCGGAGGCGAAGAGTGAACCAGGCGTGCGACGAGATCTGTCTCTTCGACACGTTGTGCGTTCGGTGCGCCGGGAACAGCAGTGGACAGCAGTGGACAGGAGTGGACAGGAGAATACAGGGAGGGTAACGCATAAATAAATAATTAACTAACGTATCATTATTATTCTTATTATTAGGCACGCCAGCCAGTCCCGTAGAAAAGGAGAGACACAGACACAGACACAGACACGGCTGAGCCCTGAGCCCTGGGCCCTGGGAGACCTGTGGTGAAGCTTGCTTCAGTTTATACCTAGCTTCCAGCACCCCTGGCGGACGGGGAGGGATCCTTGGACGGGCACGAAGGAACAAGAGGTGATGGATGTGTCAATGCATACATATGAATACAGGATCCAGGATATACGATAAGACAAGATGAATATGAAGATGAAGATG
>AZGZ01000002.1:739832-756733 GCA_001636715.1 Ascosphaera apis ARSEF 7405 | reverse complement strand
TTGTTCTTTTTTTTTTTTTTCTTCTTTTTGACGGGATGAACTCAAGCTGGCCTGGATTTTGGAGGTATCCTTTGGACTTTCGCAATCGCATTTTCTATGTTGGTTTATCATCGTTGCTTCATTGCCTTGTCGCTAACCATGTTTCATTTGGTACTCATGTTCACGGATGAGCTAGGCTCATCTCTATATCGATTGATGTTATTATTTGCACATTCTGCTGAAGATTTCACTATCATTCAGACTTGGAGCTCTTTTCGTCCGCATAAAATGAAAAAAAGTACGTGATACGAACATGAATGCTCGTTTTTATAGTAAGCTCCATGTCATACCGGGTGTCACGAAATCCATCCCCCTCTCTATTAAGCCATCTGCCCTTCCTGAAGATCGACACTTTTTTCCTATTCGCCAATATAAACATGCCCAGGCATTTTCAGTTTTAGCATAACTTTCTTTGACAGTACCGTAGCATGAGTATGAAATAAGGTACCAGAAAAGGAGTATAAATATGAGTGTCTGAAGAAGCAACTGTACATATATACTGTAGATACATGAAATGTACGCAATCAGGGGCATCCTGCTGCAGGGCATCGAGATCTGCTCGTAAGACACGACAGCAGCATAGGCGATTGATGCGTTTTGGCAATTTCCGCGCGGGTTTCTCGATCGTACAGAACCCCTGGGTCTTTTCCGGCCGTCCCACCATCATTGCCGGCCGGCTAGTCAGAGTCTCCTTAGTACTGTAAATACTACAGGTATAGATGCTGAAGCTCCCGCGCAGGCTCTCATAGAACGCAGGGTTTTTTTTTTTTTTTTTTCAAAACGGCGCAGTTATTAGTCTGCGTGCCTGTGAGGGGCCAATTGAGCCGAGTACTAATCACGCCCACTAGTAAGGATGGTATGATATCTCTCATACTGTAGGCTGAGACCCTGAGTCGGCCATGTCTGGAAAAGGTCAATTCGAGCGACTCTTGCTTGTTTCTACTCGACAAAGTTGAAGATTGTGAGCGATGGAAGAGCTACCTATATTGCACTGCACTCCATGACAGAAGCTCTCCTTTCAGGCGGAAGCTCACGTCAAAGCTTGTCTCCCACAACCGTCAAATTTATAGTAAAAGAGCATTTGATGACTTAGTATGAATGGCCAATACTAGGATCCTTGACCCGCTTCTTCCGTGCTTTCAGATATATATATATGTATTTGACCACGGCTTCGTCTGGTGTAAATGCTTCGGCAGCAATTGCTCTGTTCAATATAGTTTGGCCATTGTGAATTGCAAAGACGCCGTGCAGCTGTGAGCTGTGGCTAAATTGATAGACGATATGGCAGCTCTGGAACCGAATCATTCGCAATCCGCATCCAACAGGGCAGAGCATGTACCGGCTACTGCTCAAGATTCATTTACAGATGGATCCTCTGAGGCTGACGTGAGCTCATATCACGAGAAGGCTGAAGAAAGCCAAGCAACTTCACGTTCAGAGTACAACAATTTACTGCACCCCTTGCGAAGCTCGAGGTCCCAACGAGACTCCAGATCATTGCAGCGTTCAGGGTCATTGAGTCGAGAACCAACCACCGAGCGCTCTCTACACGCCGTGGACGATGATGCTCTAGCGGAAGAGCGGCGAGATTTGGAACGAACCGAAAGCCAATTGAAGGGCGAGCCCATCTCATCAGAAGATGAATTCCTCGTTGTTTTCGAAAGTGAAGATGATCCATTGAACCCAAGATCTTTACCGCTTTGGCGAAAATGGGCCTGTGTGCTCACTCTAGCTCTTGGAGCTATCGCCGTGTACGTCTGATTTGTGACACGACGTCAATTGAATCACATTCATGAGGAGTTGAGGAGTGCTGATTCTGTATCTCACGGCCAGGACATGCCAGTCGTCTATATACACTACCACTTACGAGCAAATCATTCCAAAGTTTCATACCAATCGTGAGGTTGCAACAATAGGGTTGTCCTCTTTTATCTTTGGGATGGGTGAGTATGATGATTTCTCATTTGCATGATATTTGCTTCTGACTGTATATTTCAGGTATTGGGCCGCTCTTTCTGGCGCCTCTGTCCGAGTTCTACGGACGGCGTTATGTGTATATCATCTCTTTTGCGGTTTTCACTGTCTTCCTCGTTCCCTGTGCGGTTGCAAAGAACCTTGCGACTTTGATTGTCTGTCGATTTTTTGATGGACTTGCTGGGAGTGCCTTTCTCAGCGTTGCTGGCGGCAGTGTGGGTGACTTATTCAACAGAGAACAGATAGCGTTCCCGATGATGATCTATACTGCAAGCCCATTTGTTGGGCCTGAATTGGGACCTCTGTAAGTGTTTTGTGATGCATTGACAGGCCCGTGGCTAACATATTGTGATTTCCAGCCTGGGGGGTTTCATAAACCAATACACTTTATGGTATGGCATCAAGCATCTCGTTCAAGTGGATTTAAACTGACTGATGAAGGCGATGGACTTTCTATGTCATGCTCATTTGGTCCGGCGCAGTCCTCACAGCAATTGTCATTTTTGTTCCTGAAACGTATCACCCTGTGTGAGTTTGATCGAAATGGCATGACCGGTTGATGACTGGAGAGTGTATGCTAATGCATTTTCTATATCCAGATTGCTGAGAAAGAAAGCCTGCCAGATGCGAAAGGACACCGGGGATGAACGCTGGCATGCTGCAATCGAGGAGCGTACTCGTTCTGTGGGAATGACGATCGTTCGGTCTTGTTATAGGCCGATGCAGATGCTGTTCTTAGAGCCAATGTGCCTCAATCTCTGCATTTTCTCGGCAATTCTGCTTGGGATCATCTACCTCTTTTTTGGTGCTTTCAATCAAACATTTGGGGCAACATACAACTTTTCGATTTCGAAGATCGGTCTGAGCTTTCTTGGACTGCTCGTGGGAATGGTCTTGGGGGTTTCGACGGATCCTTTCTGGCGTCGCAACTTCGCTCGACTGGTAAAGCAGAGGGAAAACGAGATTGGCGGTCCGGTAGGAACATATGATCCTGAATGGCGGCTTCCACCTGGTACGTTCCGAGAGAGAGACCGGTATACATATGGAGCAAATCGCTGAGAACAATTCAATTGATAGCTATCCTGGGGGCGCCCGCCGTGACCATTGGACTTTTTATTTTCGCGTGGACGATGTACTCGCATGTCCACTGGATTGCACCCATCATCGGCAGCGGTGTTTTTGGATTTGGGTAAGAAATAAAGAGCTTCTGTACAGCGGATTAATAGAGGCATAAGACTGACGATAAGCAGCGTGATCCTCGTCTATTCAGGGATCTTTACATTCCTTGTTGATGCGTATCCATTATATGCAGCCAGTGCCCTGGCTGCGAATAGCTTCCTGCGGTCAATGTTTGCGACTGTTTTTCCACTGTTCGGCCATCAGAGTAAGCTCTGTCCACAGCCAGTCTCCTTCTGGCCTTTAGCTTTTGCTGGAACCAGTGCTGACTAGAGAAAGTGTACTCCCGCCTCGGCTTCAATTGGGCGTCATGCCTTCTGGCATTCCTGACGCTCGCCATGCTCCCGTTTCCGTGAGTAGACGAGTCTTCCATCCCGTGGTGATTCAAGACTGTAGTATGCTAACACTGATTGACGGCGTACCTAGTTACATCTTCTACCGCTACGGGTCAAGGATTCGCAAAAGGAGTCGATTTGCAGCAGTGGCCTAACTCAAGAGACAAGACCTGACTTGGTTCTTTCTTGATTTCAGGGGCTTTAGAAACGGGTCCATATCGTATGTACAGTACGTATATGCCACATCTGCATCCGTAATTGGGATAAGACTGGGTGTATCCGTGCCGGTTACGTGGGGCCAAAAAACGGCGCCCGAGCAATCTCATTCATCGGGCCATCATTCATTCGTGTAATGTGAGAGAAAGACATGCCAGAACTTCCCATCCCCCCAACCTTCCAGAATCACAATATCACAATCAGGCACAGATTCAGCGTTGATTTCACTTGTGAGAAAGTTGAGATCTCTAGCTCTTCCATTCATCAACCACCGTAACGACAAGTACGTCCTCCGTAGTCACACGCATGGGCCTGCTCCTACCAAACCCTACCTATCAAGATATTAATGGATTCCCCTCTCGCAGCATCATCAGATATAGCAAGGATGTCCGACGTTACCTCTGCAGCCCGCGCTCTCATTGCTGAGCACCGTTTCTTCCAGCTCTCCGCCAACTGGTGCCCTGACTGCGTCTACGCCAATGCTCTGTGGGAACGACTCGGCGTCAAGGATAAGATTCACGTCTTTGATATCGGCGATATGCCAAAGCCGGAGCAAGAGAGCTGGCGCGGCGCCTTTCTTGAGATTGTTGGAAGCAGGAACCTGCCCACAATCGTCATCGACGGCAAGTTCTGGGGTACGGAAACCCGACTACATGAGCTTGAGAACAAGGGAGACGACGCCTTGAAGGGGGAGTTGAAGTTGGCCGGTCTGCTATAATGCACTGGAGAGCGTACTCACTTATCATACACGGATACCCAACCCACGAAGGCGCCTCGGCCGGTGGACTTTGCGAATGTAATTACGGACTGGGCCTCTTCTTGCTACAGTTACACCGGGAAAAAGGACCAGAGGACTGCCTGGCTTAGCTTTGCGCTGTGGTCACGATATATTCGGCGGATCTTTCAGAGGATTCTCACCTGTAACTGGACCTGCGGACGCATGTGTGCTCATCTATGTAGCCTGATCGTCGTTCAGTTCATCTAATTCATACATATATACCTTGGACTCTCCTTGTCTCTACCATCTTTTGGACTTTCTCCTTCTGCCTTGAATCTCCTTTTCCTCATATTCCCCCGCCCTTGAGCTCCTGCAGACCTTTCCCGGCACCAAGCAAGCGGCGCAGACTACAGAGCACATTGGTGGCAGCAGGCAAGATTAACCTAGACCATTCCCCTCCAATGATCTGCTAGCTCGGCTTTCTACCCCTATTGTTGCCCGTTAAACCCCCTCGCCAATCGCTCTATTTAGCCAATTGGAATCATCCGATCCTGGATTCGATCTTTTGCGGGCTCGTTCTTCCCGGCTGCAGTGAATTCTGGCTCATGCTCTGATCTGTTCTGCTTACTTTGCGCTGTGTGTGGGAAAAGAAAGAAGGGTCTCTAGGAGGTCTCCCGTATCTCATTTGATCTTTCTCACTTTTCTGGGACCAACGTCTGCTTGTTGAAACCGCTCCACCGTGTTGCGTCAAGCAGCGTACTGGATTGTGTCTCCGGTTTTTCTTGGAGGGCAGCCGGCTTTCAGCCTCGACAACAGCTTCCAGGAGGCCCTTGATCGACGGGCGACCGACCCCGTTTCAACCCTTTCTGGGACCAGAAGCTACGGGGCCTATATATGCACATCCATCTTGGACCTGGGCATGTGATAAAAGAGATAGCAGGGTTCGAAGCTATAAAGAAAAGCGAGAAAGAGAAAGAATTGCCACCATAGAGAGATCTACACTTTTGCCTGCACTTTTTGGAGATCGCTTTCAATATTGGGACTCGCCCTTGTTGGACTACGGATAAAAAAGAAAAAAAAAAGAAAAGAAAACAAAATCACAAAAAAACAAAAAAAGTGAGAATAAACAACCTATCCGAGGTCCTTGTCTAATCTACACTATGGCCGGTCCCTCTGCCGACAAATACACTTGCACCGCGGAGTCTACTCCCATGGCCACCTCCAAAGTGCAGCAATCCATGTCAGAAGGTCAAGTGCAAAAACCACCTATCGAAGAAAAGCTTGCAAAAGCTATCTCCTCCAACTCAGCCCCTTCATGTTCAAAGGATCCTAGTCGTCCTCGGAGGAAGAAGGCCAAGCGTGCCTGCTACGCATGTCAGCGTGCACATCTCACCTGTGGTATGCCTTCTTGCATCGGAACTTCTCTCTATCTCGGAATTGATGTTAATAGTTAAAATCCAGGCGATGAGCGCCCATGCCAGCGGTGCATCAAGCGCGGCCTTCAGGATCAGTGCCAAGATGGTGTGCGGAAGAAAGCAAAATACCTCCACGATGCTCCTAACGAGGCACTTGTCCCGGGAGTTCAGCGGGCTGCTAATCTCTATTCTCAGTCGTCGGCTGCTAATATTCCCTTAATGCAACCGTCTGCACCTGGAGCAGCGCCTGCTTTCTTCCCACGATCGACAATGAGGCTTCCAAATGTATATGGATCTAAGGCTGGACATCAGCGAGTGGGTGTGGTTGCTTCGTCCATTCCTGAGAACCTCTCCAATGAGTTCAGCACGCGTTCATCTGTCAGCCCTACGTTTACCTTGCCTTCAAGTGCCAATGGAGCCACTGCGACTCAGTCGACATCCAATGCCACCACCATTAATGGATTGGCTGATCCTAGCTTCAATTCTGCATTTTTTGACCCAAGTCACCCGGCGCTCTTCAATTTTGATATCGCCAGCATGAATTTTGATAGCCATTATGGAGCCATGGAATTCGGCATATTAGCACGGATGACAGGGACTGGGAATGATGGCGTTGAGAATGGGAATGCTACGAGCGCCAATAATAGTGTCAGCACTCCTCGGCCAGAAAGCACTTCAACAACAATCACTTCAACTGCTGCACGTCCGGTTGATGCAAACCATGGCAAGTCCGCGAGCACTTGTACTGTTCCAAGTCTCGAGAGTCCCCACGAGAGTAGTCTATCCTACAATCCTCTGTTCAACGGCACACCTTCACTGGCCACCGTGGGAGATTGGTCTGCTACAAATGATATGGGGGAAGCTCTAGCTATCAGTGACCCCATGGGCTACAGATATACTCCTCCGGCCGAGTTTGTTCCACAAGCTTTTGTCATTGGGTGCACAAGGTCTCCATCACGGGCCAGTGATGGGTCAGAGCTTCATGCAGGAGCATTGAATGAAACTGGCAGAAGTAATGTCGACCACCCTGATGTGACTTCACCATACACCAAAGATCCTGAGCACGGTGCGACGCAGATGCATACGTCGTGGCAGCGCCCTACTCAGGAACAACCCCCAGCACGAGTGCAGAAGCAAGCAACTTCACGAAAAAGGCGTCGCAGCCCTGACGAGCTCTATAAATCTGTCAAAAAACCATATTCGTACACGAATGGTTTCCATGCACTCACTGCATATATCCATCGCCGCTTCTCACCATCAAAGACACTCCAGATCGCGAAAGCTCTTGCTTCAATTCGCCCATCGTTGATTGCAACTAACAAGACTCTGGACGCTGCCGACCTTATCTTCATGGAGAAATGTTTTCAGCGAACATTGTGGGAATACGAAGACTTTATCAGCGTCGTTGGAACCCCCACTATCGTCTGCAGGAGAACGGGTGAAGTTGCGGCAGTTGGCAAAGAGTTTTGTATGTTAACAGGATGGAAAAAAGAAATCTTACTTGGTCTGGAGCCAAATGAGAACGTCAATATTGGAGGTGGCAGTGGTCGAAGAGCAGCAAGAGGCGATTGGTCATCTCGAGATATGAACGCTACATCTCAAGCTAGCGATGAAAACCGTCTACGCCCCGTGCTACTTGCTGAGCTACTTGATGACGAGTCTGTCATTGAGTTCTATGACGATTTTGCCAAGCTCGCTTTTGGAGATTCTCGGGGCAGTATCATGACGACATGCAAACTACTGAAATATCAGACTAAAGATAATGCCAGAATCGACAAGAAGGGTACTTCAGATGGAGAGAGTACAGAAAACCATCCGCGCTGGACCAAATCAGGAATCGCGGGACGGCAAGGCATGGAGCGTTTTGGTGCGTCGGATGGAAAGGTCGAGTGCAGTTATTGTTGGACAGTGAAGCGGGATGTTTTCGACATACCAATGCTACTTGTCATGAATGTAAGATATTTCTCTCCGAGCTCACGATACTATCAACCTTCACTTCTGACTCCAGGAAAACAGTTTTTGCCGGCAATATGAATGAGTTCGCTATCTGAGGCGCAACTATACGACTGAGATGGGCACGATAATATCTTTCATTCTGGAGTCCTCCTGGTTTGCTTCAGGGAGATTCTTGCCAATTACGAATCAATGGTGGAAATACGCCTTGGACGACTAGTCGGTGTTTAGCAGAGAAATGGAAGGTGATTGCCATCTTCCCCTCAGCTGGCGAGTTCTACACAATCGTACCTTCGAATGAGACACGTCATAAAGCCCTGGAAAGCATTCGAATGAGATCGGGGACCAAACTCACGCGGATTGATATTTACTACTTCCATTCTGGCATGTCAAAATGCCAAACTGACTTGATCTTACCTTTTCATGACGCCCTTGCTTATCAACCCCGCGTCTACCACTATTAAGCTCGACAGCTGTGCGGCGGAGGTACATTGCTTTTACGGGGTGATCCTAGGTTTTACTCTTCTCAAGAAAAAGAAAACAACCAAAAGAAGAATGATCTGTATGTTTAATGACAAAAATCAAAACGGCAAGAAGCCATGTGCATGATCGAGAGATTTCCAAATGAAGATGAAAATGATCGCACTGGTAGTCTTTGACGTATCATATCTCATGTCTAGGTTAACGGATGCAGATGCCTGCGTTCCCGATGTATATATATCACAGGCCCCGTCCCTGTACAAGTGATCTGCTTGACTGGTCTCTTCTGATGAACCTTTGAACCCACCTTCGTTTTCCTCTCAGTCTTCGCCTCGACCACGGGTTTACTTCGCCCGCAAAACCTCCCGCAAAAGTTGAGTCTCGGCCGACCAAATTTTAACATATTGAGTCATGGCCTGTAGAATGATGACTTCCAGCCACGAAGGAGCACGCTGGCGTGGGCGTGGTGAAGCTGGTGCATCTTTGCTCGAATTTGGGCGAGAAGGCGTGCCATTGGGGGGGACACACCCCTGGTTTCGGGGTGTTCTCTAAACAGCCGTAGTTTCTGCTTACAGCCGCTCCTTGGACTGGCTATCGGACTGGGATTCGATCTCACTGGAAAACCCAGCCGTCTCAATTGCCTGCTTGAAGTACTTCTGGTAGGCGGGCCGCTGCAAGCTACGAACAGCAACTGCACAATCGGTCTTGATATCGTCGATGAGAGCCTCCTTCGAGACATAGTCATACTCCGGACGGATGAAGCCAAGAATGAGAAGATTCATAGGAGTCGAATAGAAATCGGGGAGCTGGAAGAAGGACGACGGGGTCGAGTCGCTCGAGGTAGTATCTATAGGACGCATAATGTGCACCTCCTTCAAACGAATGTCTGTCAGCAAAAATGAAAAACGAGGACTTTCAACAACGACAACAATTAACGCACAATTGACTTTAACGTATTCTTGTAAAATGGATTGTACCCGATGCTTAGAACGCATGGAAACACGGTGACAGAGCTATGGTGGTGGAATTTTTGGGGGTCCAAAGCAGCGACGCCATAGTAAACACCAGTGGGCAGATCAGGGTACTTCTCAAGGGTCTCCGGAGGGATATTCGCTGTTGGGACGCCGAGCTACATGCAAAACGAAGAAAGGATGTTAGCTATATGGAACAGACCAGTGCGAGCGCAAAGCACGGGCACAGGGGCACACAGGCAGGTGCATGTAGATGACCAATGCCGACCAGCTCTCACCTCTTTGCTTCCTCGACCAAAGCCCTTGATGACAGGCCCAAAGAGAGTGATGGGGAAAGGTGGAGCGGGGCCATCGTCGGGGCCAGCGACAAGAGGACGGGGGGTGTCAGGACGCATTTGGATTGAGGAGTAGATTCGAGAAGGGTGGTCGTAGTGGTAGAAGATGAGCTGATGTGGTTGTTGTTGTTGTCGTCGTCGTCGTGATTGCAGAGGATGATGGTGGTGGTGGTGGTGGTTGTGGTGGTTGAACCTGTTCCTGTCCCTCTCCTTAATCCTTATCCTTATCGTTATCGCCCGTCCACCGTCCACCGTCCACCGTCCATTGTCCACTCTCCGCCGTCCGCCTCCATTAATGACGTTATGTATCTTTACTACTACTATCACTACCTCTACTACTACATAATTCATATCAAAACTCACAGATGACGGGTACTGCTCCTCCAAGGGAAGTGTATATATGTATGTACAATGCATGTATCATGTGCAGTCCCAAGAAGCAGACAGAATGACAATCCAGCATGTTGCATGGCTGTTGCGATAATAGCAGGAAGATGAAGATGAAGATGAAGCTATTCAAGAAGTATACTGTACAGTATCCGTACATACTTGTTGCATGACCTGACATGGGCATGGCATGGCATGGCATGGATGGCTTGATGGATGGATGAGGTGATCTTGTTTGACACTCCTCAATCCCTCACATTATTAGGCGTCGATCATCCTGTCATGTCCTAATCTGGTCTGCCATAGCGATTGTTGTTATTGTTGCTTTCTCTTCTTCTTCTTCTTCTTCTTCTTCCTTTTCCTCTTCTCCTCCTTTATCTGACTCAACTCCGTGCCACTTCTGCACCCTCCCGGCCCTGGCTATGTGGCATTGACGACAAGATAATATCTCCTACGACCCCTCGCATCTATACAAAGTATACTTATCACGATATATCAGTTCCTCTTCCATTGCATCCCTATCGAGCTTTTGACTCATTTCCCTCTGCATCTCTCTTCCCGGCTCATTATGGCGTTCCAGGCTCCTGCCCACCTCCAGCGCACTCCATTCGCTTCTGATCTCCATCGCTCACGCCCGCACTCTGTTCGTGGGAGCCAACCTGTCGACAGGCACTCTCGTGAGGATGACGACGAAACAGATGAGTGGGTTCTGTTCTCTCCTACTGATAAGACAGAGCAGTCTCTTTCTATCATTGAGGATGCTTCCAACGTCCAAAGACAGCACTCACGGACCTCTACTATACGGACACCCCTGACCCACACCCTTTCGAGGATAAGTGATCTCGAATCTTGGAATGACTACGAGCCGTTGCCCAGGACAGGCCAGCTGCTGCGGGAAGCTGCGGGTCCAGGAGAGAGAGAAGACAGGGGAGAAAAAGATGGAGAAGAAGACATCGAAAGTACCGAACTTGACAGTCTAGACGACGGCTTGCATGCCTTCAATGAGCCATTAGTCCTGCGTCCCTCACTGTTGTTGGCAAGTGACAGCTTCCAAGATCCACTGCAGCACTCAATTGCCCCTATTCTTCCCGCACATGACGGCTTGGGCTCCTTCGTCCCTTCTGGCCTGCAGCAAACTCAAGATGGGCAGAGGAGCGGAACCTCTTCGAGCCATCTCACCGCATCGTCTGCTATGGGCGTGAAGGAAGATGATTACGTCTCCCCCGTCGACCATGTTGAATACAACGACATCAATGTTGCGCCTCCCCCTGCTCACGATGACCCACAGAGGGATCGCTGGCAGAGGATCGAGGACTGGAGAATGGAGCAAGGTCGGGCATTGCTCGCAGAGCTCGAGAAGGAAATAAGGAGACAAAGACGGCTTGAGACCAAACAGGCACTCAAAGCGACGGACTCTTTGGAGCAACCACGCACCCCTGACTACATTGACAACGCGGGGGACTCAGGGCCCCACGAGTCCGCTTGGCACCGTGTAACGCGCAGGTTCATTCACGACATCATCGGAATCGATGAGGATTTACTTGCTATACTATTTGGTGACTCCTTCAGCTCATACGCCGCAGGAAGCGAATCAGAAGAGTATAGTTTAAGTCAGAAGGAACTTGTGGAGGAATTGGATCGATACTCGGTGGACTCTTCGGGAATTGATGACATGGGTATATCTGAAAGAAACGATGTGCTTGATCGTATCGCCAAGGAACTGGGGATTCTTGTGCATCATTTCTATGAAGAAAACCCCCTAACGTTTTCCACGTACGCAAGTTACAGCAGCGGCACCCCAGGGGTACCTTATGACGAGCACATGTCTCAGAAAACCCCGCGACAGGCAGGAACCGAAAAGGATAATTCGGCATCTCGATTATACGATCTACCGTCACCAGCAGACATACATCTAATGGCAATGCCGTCACCAAATCTATTTTCCACATTAAATGGTAAAGAGGAAGGTCTCGAGGACCGTCAAATGCCGGAGCAGGATGACGACGTCATAGCCCAAAACAATAATGGAGGTAATGACCGGAGCGACCACGAGTTTTGGGAACAAAAACTCAGCGTCACCATGATCTTTCAGTTCCTCATTTCCCGATTTTCCGGATCGTCACCACATTCAACCAAGCAACCTTCAAAACCCACGGCACCTGATTTCTCACGGCAGCAAAGCCAACGAGAACCACATGACCGGGCGGAGGTCATCCGAAAGGTACATCCTTTGGTGCCACAAGCTCAGACAGCTCAAAACCAGATAGCTTATCCCTCAATATATTACTCCCACGCGCATCTGGATATGTTCAAGGACCAAAGCCACTACGGCCCGTTGTCAGTCTGCGGATCTGTCAGTAGGCTCAGTGCCAACGCCGGGGCGAGCAGCTCGAGCAGGCCTTACTGGGATTTAGACTTCAGTTCACCAGATGGAACAAAGACAGCAAGGGCGACTGAAGCGGCAAATACAGGGCTAGCTAGAGGCGGTGGGAGTTGGATGTCGTAGTAGGGTTTGGCATCACCAATTTTCCTGATCACGTCTTCCTTCAATGTTCATGGCATTTGTTGCGAGTCGCATCTCGATATATTACTAGCGTATACCCCTGAGAACATAGCAAAAATATTCATCTGCGTGACTCATGATCTCTGAGTATACAATCTCAATTCTCTACAGTTTCAATCTTGTAGAATGTGAATCCATGGCTAATATGTTGAGCAAGCATTGAGATACGTGTGGTAGTGAGTACGACCGGACCCTTCCATTCTTTCCTCATTCAGGGGTAGTAGGAATTGACTTTCCAAGGAACGTCTTCCCTCCCGAGATCATCTCAGAAGACGCCCGTCGACAAGGGTACAGTGTAATCGTGCCAATACCGAGGAAATCTTCTTCAGATGCGTTTGATAGACATCATCTTGGGGGAAATATTTGAAATCACAATCTCTTCTAGCAAGTATCAAAGTATGATCACATCGTGAGATGGATTACATCGAACGCTGCCAAACGACCAGCTCCCGCAACTTGCCATACTCCGGGACAGTCATGATCGACATGGACGAACTGTGAGTTGCTTGTTTGGAAAACACTTGTAGGATAGAGTAGGAGCTATGCTTAGCCTGTGGCAGTGGTGGTGGTGGTGGTGATGATGGGTTACCTGTACTACACAGAGGGTCAAAATTACTTGAATATGGAAACTCCCGTAGATTGACTTGGGTCGACCAAATTCGGGCAGTTTATCCGACTCTTCGGCCTCTCTATTCTTCCGCTGCAATTTTCTGCTCTCCTCCCTTGAACGGGCGCCGTATTTCATCCTCATCTCCCTCTGCGGCTCCTCCATTCTTCATCCTTTCTACATCTCTTCACTCTTTGTCAATCACTCGTGCCGGAGCGCAACTTCTTAATACCTTTTTCTACCAGAAGTTTCATTCGTTAAACGAATCCAAGCGTCACGATGGCACCTAAGAAGGGAGGAAAGAAGTCTGGTGACAACATCAACTCGCGCCTTGCGCTTGTTATGAAGTCCGGCAAGGGTATGCATGCCTGATATATGCATCGTTTTATCGTTTGAGAGGGATGAAGAGACGAGATCGCTAACCTGTCTTATTCGCCACGTACAGTCACTCTTGGCTACAAGTCTACCATCAAGGCTCTTCGCTCTGGCAAGGCCAAGTTGGTCATCATTGCCGGCAACACTCCCCCACTCAGAAAGTCTGAGCTCGAGTACTACTCCATGCTCTCCAAGACTTCTGTTCACCACTTCTCCGGAAACAACGTAAGATGAACAACCCGCTTGCTCGATCCTATCTCTTTTTTTTCTACCTTCGATATTTTGCCTCAGACGGTCTCGCTTTCATTTGCGCGCGTGTGCTGGATCTTGCGCCGGTCATGTCTTGCATTCGCACAGGACATGGCCAGCGAGCGTCTCTCAAGGGTCGCCAGCCTAGCTGCGATGGTTGCTCCTTTTCTCGTTTTCTCTTAAGAAAACAAGATCATTCGGGGTTTATTCTCCCGCTATACCTACTCATATCGCAGCTTACGCGCTGAAGATCCAGCACTACCCAGAGAAGAAGCCGTTGTTGTCTGGAAGGCCGGCTTTGGAGGGTGTCAAAACACATTGCAGCTAACTCGTTACACAAATTACAGATTGAGCTTGGTACCGCTTGTGGTAAGCTCTTCCGTTGCTCCACCATGGCCGTCCTCGACGCTGGTGACTCCGACATCCTCAGCAGCTCTGCTTAAACTGCGCATACCACGCAGTAGCGAGAGACTTTGCTTTGGGAGGAGATAGTGAATGAAAAGAAAAGAAAAGGAAGTGGCAGCAGCGCTCTAGTGTTATGGCTCGTTGTTTCTAGTACAGAGTTATAATTGCATACAATGAGCGTGTTCTTGCTCTTTTTCGATGAAAATACGGAGATTCAGCATCTACAGTCTCCATTCAACACCAAAAACCAAAGTGACATGAGGCTATCCAATGTCGTGTTTGTTTGTAGCAGTATCGACGCTTCTCTTTTCTCACCATATCATATTCTTTCCTATGCATGTCAAGCGCCAGGCGTAGTCGTGAGTCGAGAGTCGTAGCTGCAATTGCTTAGTAAACAACGCGTGAATAAGCTATCCGAAAGCGGGTCATAACTTAGGGCTTAGGGCTAGCAGTCACGTGCGCGTCATGTCCCAAAGCGTGAAGGCCGAGAGCGAGCCAATTCTGAGCCTGAATGGGCCTGAACGGGCGGGTCCTCAACCCAACTACGACCGAAGTCTAAGCCCATACCACCACTACCACTGCCACTACCACCACCACCACCACCACCAGGTCTGCTGCCACGGGTCTCTCTCCTCCCTCCTCCCTCCCTCCTCCCTCCTCTCTCCTTCCTCTCTCATTCTCAGCCTGTCTTATTTTCTCTCTTCTTTCTCCTTTCTCTCTCTCTCTTCCCTCTCGTCTCGACTCCAACACCCTATCACCAACCCATATACCCCTCAGGGAAGACTTGGACAAAATGGCTCGCCGTCCCGCCAGATGCTACCGCTACTGCAAGAATAAGGTGCGTCTTTGAACACCGCCTCGCCAGTGTGCGGCCGACGTCGAGATTATTATTATTCTTCTTCTGCTGCTGCTGCTACTGCTCTTAATTCCTTGGTCGCCAATATGCCCGTGTTACGATTCTGCGGAAATGTGCGCTTGGTCTTCGACATATCGGAAAACAAGAAAATAAGAGATTTACGCTCGAAAATTTGCACCTACTATGCTTGTCGTTGTCGCCTGCCTCAACATGCAAGAGAAGTAACGCGCATGGGGGGAGATTGATGAATGGATATGCTGAGCCTGTCACGACTGCTTTCACCATTTTATGGCGAAATTTTGGCGATTTTCTCTTTTTGTCCGATGCAGTTACACGGCGGTTTCATTGCGCTCTTCACGACATGGTCGATATCATCTCGTCAAATCATCAACATCAACTTTTTCGTCTCCATCAATCGGCTCCGATCAGAACGAAGACCATGCCTCTTTCCGCACTATCATTACATGCTGGTTTATGCGGCAAGTTTGTCCAAGAGATATTTGAATACTAACACCTATCGTTATAGCCATACCCCAAGTCCCGGTTCAACCGTGGTGTTCCGGACCCCAAGATCAGAATCTTCGATCTTGGTCGCAAGAAGGCCAACACTGATGAGTTCCCCTGCTGTGTTCATATGATCTCCAATGAGTACGAGCAGTTGAGCTCTGAGGCCCTCGAAGCCGCCCGTATCTGTGCCAACAAGTGAGCATATTCCCGATTCCTTCTGCCCTTTGTCCTGTTTGATTTGTCAGCCCGAGTGGACGACGCCGTACTTCCGACCAAGCGAACGCAAGCAGTTGCTAATGTTCCTTTTTTCCCTTTGAACAGGTACCTCGTCAAGGTCGCCGGTAAGGAAGGTTTCCACCTCCGTGTCCGCGCCCACCCCTACCACGTCGTCCGTATCAACAAGATGCTTTCGTGCGCTGGTGCCGATCGTCTTCAGACCGGTATGCGTGGTGCTTATGGCAAGCCCAACGGCTCTGTCGCTCGTGTCAACATCGGCCAGATCCTCATGTCCGTCCGCACCCGTGACGTTCACCAGGCTACCGCCGTCGAGGCCCTCCGCAGATCCATGTACAAGTTCCCTGGTCGCCAAAAGATCATTGTCTCCAAGAACTGGGGCTTCACTCCTCTCCGCCGCGCTGAGTACGTTCGCCTCAGGCAGGAGGGCCGCATCAAGATCGACGGTGCCTACGTTCAGTTCTTGCGCAACAAGGGTCCTCTCGCCGAGAACATCCAGCGCTTCCCCGAGGCCTATGAGAATGCTTCTCAGGCATAAATAAATAGCATTTCTCAATTGTTCTTTTGCCGTTTCTTTGTTCCAGGAAAAATAATACATGGTAGCGAATTTTATGACTTGTTCTTCCTAACTTTACACTTCATTATATCTTTTCGCGCTTCTTCAAAATACGTTCCCGAAGTCATTTGATGTTCTCACTTACCTGCACTCTCGATTCGGCGGGCGTATGATAACACCACATGCCAATTGGTAGCAGATTCTTTTGTATTGGGCCGCTGCACCATTGCACTGGTTCCATCGTGGTTTTGGCAGCACACGGTCAGCAACCGCATGTGCCGTCAATGAGCCAATCCCAGTGGTGAAGCATGCTCAATTCCATTGAAAAAGAATATGGCACACCCTGCCATCTCTAATCTTGCAGCGATCATGTCAGTGCCGCAACATGCGCTTTACTATATTGGGGCTGAGTGTACACCGTAGGATCGGCATCACAACCGTCGACTGGCAGGGCCAACTAATAACAATGGGGGAGAATGCACCACTGTGGCTGATCCATAGTTACCACACGGGTGATGGCCGTAAATTTTATCATGTTTTGGAAAAGCTT
>AZGZ01000002.1:718103-736828 GCA_001636715.1 Ascosphaera apis ARSEF 7405 | reverse complement strand
CCCCCTGCCTGCCTGTCGCCTGTCACGAACTTTATGACCTGCTTTTCCCTCCCTTCCCCTCAAACATCTTCCAAATTGTTTGTCCTCTGATAACAATGCCGGTGCATGATATACGACTGTCATTATTAGTATCATTATGATTATTCTGTTTTTTGGCTTATAAGAAGGATGTTGCCTTTTAAATTGATTCTAACAAATGCATGGCTCACGCACTATCTGGCTCTCAATGAAGTGACTAAGTTGCAAGGTTATGCATATCGAATTCAGGCTTTGGTGCCTCTGTGCCTGTAGAGAGATGTCGGCCGGTCCAGGAATCGCTGCTCCCCTGAAGCATAGGTATGAACCAAGAGTATTATCTGAGACTTAAATGAGCCTGCCAATCCAGACCTGGGCCCATACTTGGGTATAGGTGCAGGTAGCAGGCGGGCCTTTAGGCTCTACACGTGACAGCCCAGATAGGCGCCGCGGGGGATCTTATTAGGCACAGCAGTCTACCTATCCGTACACCGTAGGTAAGGGGACATCCTCCATATCGCAACGTAAGGCAACGCAACACGACACAGCACGACATCTGCTTCTCGCTATTGAACTTCACTTGCCTGTCTATTGCAAGCAATTCCATAGTGTGGCTACTCTGGATATTTTGGCATCCGAACGTTCTGAGCTCTAGAGGGTGAAGGATAACTATAGAAGACCTGTTCATACCGTTCTCATTCCGATAATCTGCTCTGCGACACAGCTCGACGAAGACCACATTTACATTTATATTTACATCCTCACACACATACAGGGACATACGCGCCTTCAAGATGTCTCTCGATCTGTCAGCCGTCAATGCGGTTCTCATAATGTCGACGCAGGATTCGTCGCGGATCTTTGCAAAGTACTATACGCCACCTCATCTCCCCGCCAGCAACGCTCATGGCAGCTCGAGTGCAGCCAACCCATATGCGACATTGAAAGAACAGCAAGCTTTTGAGAAAGGGCTTATTGAGAAGACCAACAAATCGGCCAGTGAGGTCATTCTATATGACAACCGTGTTGTTGTTTATAAAGCAGAGAGTGATGTCATGCTCTATGTCGTGGGAGCTGCAGATGAGAATGAGATCCTCTTACACCAAGTCGTTACATCGCTGAGGGATTCCCTCAACCAGCTGCTCAGGTAAGATCACCTACGCCGCACTCAGCTTACTGTATTGGTTTTCGTTCCCTTCTGACAGTGCCCAGGGCCATCGACAAGAGAACTATTCTCGAGAACTATGATCTTGTTTCGTTGTGCGTCGACGAAATTGTTGACGATGGCATCATTTTAGAGACTGATGCTCTCTTGATAGCGTCCAGAGTGAGCAAGGCACCAGCTCAAGATCCCGTCAACATGAAGTCAATAGACCTGTCAGAGCAGGGGTTGTTAAATGCTTGGGAGTTTGGAAAGAGACGCCTTGCAGAACAACTACGCCAGGGGCTCTGAGATACCGGCACCTTTCATTGAGGATGGCAAACATTGTCCTGTCACCACCACCACTACTACCACAACCGTGCCTTCAGACAACAAAGCTATCTGTTACGAGAAATTTTTCGAAGTTATACCATTTCACCCTATATATTGTCCTTGGAGGCAGCGCATGCATTCGTTCGCGTTTTAAGTTTGACATTCAATCCTTATGTTATCTAAAGCTCTTTTCACTAATCAGTCTGTACAACATGCGTATTGAACCATGTCGGGGCACTTTTCGCAAAGAAACATCTTTGCAGGAACTAAGCTTTTCCAAAACATGATAAAATTTACGGCCATCACCCGTGTGGTAACTATGGCTCAGCCACAGTGGTGCATTCTTAGATCCCGACGACATGACTGGAGACGGTAAAACATGAGGAATGATAGAATATCGCCCTGTCAGGAGTATACAAGATCATGCCCCGAAATTGAGTTTACGAGCGACATTCTTGAAGCGAAAATCGTCGTCGACATTGCCTGGCGGCATTGACATGTCCTCGCCCATCTTCTTCGCCCCAGACTTCTTTGGCAACTGTTCTTTTGGGGTAGGCCTAGGCTGTGCTGACCACCACGGATGCTTTAGAATCTGCCTGGCCGTAATTCGTTTTCGAGGATCTAATTTCAACATAGAAGAGATGAGATCAGGGCCGCCGGTGCCGGCAGTTGAAAATTGTCGTACAAAAAATTCGCGACCTTGAACTGGGACCGTGTGAGCGGGATCTGTAGGAAGAAAAGTAGGTAGCTTAGTGACGCCAGGCCAGACAGCCTCGGTTGGCGTTCCGAACGCAGCACAAATCTTTGAGACCTGGTCCAAGTCGCTATTGCCGGCACAGAATGGCACGCGAAGCAGGAGCTCAGCGAACACCATACCAGCGGACCATATGTCGACGGCACCAGAGTAGTTCTTCGCACCGTAGAGTAATTCAAGCGGACGATACCAACGGGTGATGACCTGGTGCGTCATATTGAAATAAGGGTCGCCGAAGGACCTTGCAAGACCAAAATCGGCAAGTTTCACTTCACCATCAGCTCCAATGAGCAAGTTGTTTGGCTTGATATCGCGATGCAGAACGAAGTTCTCGTGGCAGAACCATATTCCTCGCACCAACATCCCCATCCAAGCCTTGATATCAGGGGCACCATAGTGAACATTGGTGTCTTTGATGAGCATTTCGAGGTCACCCAGCGGCAAATACTCGAGGACAAGATTCAAGTTTTGGTCCTTGGAGGAGAAGACATCATGTAGGGCAATAATATTAGGATGAGACAATTCTTGAAGATATTTCACTTCGCGAATGGCATCCATAGACAAGCCATCTCTGTACTCGGCATTGACTTTGATCTTTTTTATGGCGACAAGAGAGGACGGATCAGACCGAAGATGGCCAAGATAGACGACAGCATACGTACCCTCTCCTAGTTTCCTGTCTTTAGAGGGAAAAGGAGGAAAGAAAATGAAGAAAGCCTGTCAGCAAGAAGCAGTCCCATGCGACGAAATAGGCAGGACGAGCGTTGGCCAACAGACCTTTGATATACTTGTTTCTGATGAGGGCGTTCAGCTGCTCAGCGGGCTCTGGTTCAGCGGAGATCATTCTGCCTCCTGGGGATTTGGACAACCACTAATCCCCATAGTACACAGCCCTTCTCTCTTGTTCAAAGCTGTTGCTGCTCTTGTCTGCCTGATTGATTGATTGACCGTCTGTCTGTCTATCCGATGGTCGCTGTCGTTCGTCGTCGTCGATGTGGCTAATGTCCAATCCGAGTTGAGGCTGACATAGGCGTGTGCATTATGCTGTATTATGCAGTATTGTATGAGTATTACCGATACATCCGCAATCCCGTCGTTCCTCCGTATACCACAGGGTTCTTTCTACGTGCATTGGCGGGGCCTATATAGATTGCAGCGTAGCTCGACGACGACGACAATCACCATTATTACTGCACAGCAATCGAGAACCAGGCAGGAGAACAAGAACTGCAATCATGAAGCAGAGGTTCTCGTCTTTGGATGTGAAGGTAGATCGCTGATGTCCCGTTTCTCCTTTCTTATGGCAGCAAGGTCGATCACTAATACGACATAGGTCATCTCGCGCGAGCTCTCGTCCTCTATAGTGGGACTGAGAATTGCTAATATATACGACCTCTCCTCGGTATGTTCAGCTGCGCTCACGCATGTAGCATACTCACAGAGACCATTTTCACTGACTGTGGTTGACTTTCAAAGCGCATATGTCTCTTCAAACTACAATTACCCAATGTCCGCAAACAATTGGTGGTTGATCCCGGTTTTCGCTGCCATTTGACGGAGTATACGCGCTCGACTGCAGACACCCCGTCGCCCTTCATTGCTAGATTGCGCAAATTTATCAAGACTCGGAGAATTACCAAAGTATCACAAATTGGTACTGACCGCATTCTTCATTTCGAGATCAGTGATGGCCAATACCACCTCTTCTTTGAGTTTTTCGCAGCAGGAAACATCATATTGACAGATGGTGAATTCAATGTCGTTGCGCTTTTGCGAATTGTCTCGGAAGGCACGGGGCAGGAGCCCCTCAGAGCTGGATCTCGCTACGCTATTCAGGATAAGCAAAATTATCATGGAGTGCCCCCGGTCTCTGCTGATCGGCTGCGAGATGCACTGGAGAAGGGGGCTCAAAATGAAGCTACAAACACGGCCAAAAAAGGGAAGAATAAGAAGGCAGATGTTCTTAGAAGAGCACTCTCTGCCGAATTTCCAGAGTTCCCACCTCTACTCCTTGATCACGCTTTCTGCGTATCCGCATTTGATTCTTCTTGTACCCCTGAGCAAATTCAGAACGATCAAGCACTATTTGATAGACTCCTTGAGGTACTCAGGGAAGCAGAAAAGGTGACCCAGAATCTCACCTCGGTGGATGAGACCCCTGGATACATTATCTGCAAGAAGAACATTGATGGAATTGCTGCCAAAGACTATTTTGACGACTTTCACCCATTTATCCCACAACAATTCGAGTCCAGCGATAAATTCACAATTCGCGATTACCCGACGTTCAGTAAAGCAGTCGACGAGTATTTCTCTACAGTTGAGGCCCAGAAACTTGAATCGAAGCTCGGTGAGCGTGAAGCAGTTGCCCAACGAAAACTGGAAACAGCCAGAAAAGATCATGAAAAACGCCTCAGTGCCTTGGAAGAAATGCAAGAGACCCATATTCGAAAAGCACAGGCAATTGAATCCAATCTGTCGCGGGTTGAGGAGGTGATGAACTCGGTCAATGGCTTAGTCGCCCAGGGAATGGACTGGATCGAAATTGCTCGTCTAATTGAAATGGAACAGGGACGGCAAAATCCTATTGCTAAGACCATCAAGCTACCTCTGAAGCTCTCAGAGAATACAATCACCATTCTCCTTCGTGACCCTGCTCAGGAGGACGAGGACGGTGATTCTGAATCCGAATCCGAGTCGGAGTCTGATTCTGAGTCTGATGATGATGAGGATGAACAAACCCGTGCTCCACAGAAACGTGCCCTCCAATATCTGGCGATTGATATAGATCTTGGTCTATCTCCGTGGGCCAACGCCAGACAGTACTATGATCAGAAGAAAATTGCTGCTGACAAGAAGGAAAAAACTTTGAAGGCCTCAAAGAAGGCTCTGGAGAGCCATGAGAAGAAAGTAGCAGCAGATCTTAAACGCGGTTTGAAGCAAGAAAAGCCCGTGCTTCGCCTATCGCGCACACCGTTTTGGTTTGAAAAATTCTTGTTTTTCATCTCTTCTGACGGCTACCTTGTTCTTGGGTAAGTACTTGCAATATTTCATAATACCCTGAGCCTGCAGTACTAACATTGTCCTCTGTGTAGTGGCAAGGACACCCAACAAGCTGAGCTGCTCTATCTATATCATCTGAACAAGGGTGATGTCTATGTTCATGCGGATATAGAACGAGCAGTGCCACTCATCGTGAAAAACAATCCAAAGACACCCAACGCACCGATCCCGCCAAGTACACTGCAACAGGCTGGTACATTCTGTGTGGCATCTTCAAAGGCTTGGGAGACGAAGGCACTCATGGGCAGCTGGTGGGTAAATGCAAACCAGATATCGAAAACAACGCCTACAGGGGAGTACCTGACTACGGGTGGTGTCTTCGTCTCCGGAACGAAGAACCCGTTGCCGCCGACACAATTAGTCCTGGGATTTGCTGCCCTGTTTCAAATCAGTGAAGATAGCGTCAAAAATCATAGAAGACTCAGGGGTGATGAAAATTCCGAGGAAGAGAACGCGAAGGAAAATATTGGCGATGGTGACGAAGATCAGACCAACCAGAAGTCTGCGGAAGAGGAACCTTCAACACCACATCAATCGAGTATTGACAACGAAGAAAACACGCATATGTCAGACAACCTCAAATTGGTCGGCCCAATTGAGTCAGATGGTACGCAGTCAAGGGTTGATGTGGGCCTTGTACAGGATGGTCTTTTGAATGGCGAACTCAGTGACGAAGATAAGGGACCTTCTAGTCATGAGTCGTCTCCGGGAGATATGGATGCAGAATTTGACGACCGCAAAGCGACCATCTCTACCAAGACCGCAACCGTTAGCGCAGCTCCAGCCTCAAACAGCGGAAAGTCAAGTGCTCATGTAAGAGGGAAACGGGGGAAGAATAAGAAGATTGCTGAGAAGTATAAGTGGCAGGACGAAGAAGACAAAGCACTGGCCCTGCAACTGCTTGGATCGGCAAATATTAATGAGTCGACCTCGTTGCCGTTTAGAAAGAACGAGCCTACCCAGACCAAATCGGAAGACCAGAGAGAAGCCGAAAGGGAAGCACGCATAGCGCGACGTCGTGCTCAACACGAGAAAGCTGCGCAGGCGGAACGCGATAGGCTCAAAAGACTGCACGACGAAGCTCAGGGCAAGACTGAGAGTATCGAAGCAGCAGACATGTCAATGTTGCCTTGCCTTGTCGGATCACCTAAGGTTGAGGACGAGCTATTGGGCGCATTTCCTATTTGTGCTCCATGGACCGCGCTTACCACATTCAAATATAAAACCAAGATACAGCCTGGCCCTCTAAAGAGAGGAAAAGCAGTGAAGGAGATGATCGGGCGCTGGGTGTCAAGTTCTGAGCTTGCTGTGAAGTCTGCTAATAAGCAGACGAAGGAAAAAAGCAATGACAAAGAAACACAAGAAGAGGCTCTCGATGATGATTTGACCGCAAAAACACAGTCTAATCTGGCAGCCCACGAACTTGAACTGCTCAAGGCATGGAAGGAGACCGAGGGTGTGAATTGTGTCCCAGTCTCAAATATGAGAATTGTGTCAGGGGCTGGTGACAAGGATAGTAAGGGAAAGGGAAAAGGAGGTAGTGCCGTGAAAAAAGACAAGGCTTCTAAGGGCACAAAGAATGGAAAAGGAAGTAAGAAGAAGAAAGCATAAAGATTCAGAAACTTGATAGTTATCGGTCTAGAACAAGGTACTTTCAAAATGCAATAACCAAAACAACGGTCACGTTCTGAAGCCTGTGCTCCGAGTTCTGCAAATTTGAGGGAACACATGACGAGCTGGCACGATACATTTCGGTTGCTCTGTGGTCAACTCATTTCACTTCCTCCTCGGCAGCCTTTCTGAGGCGATTCATAATAGCTTGAGCTAAATCGCCGTCTGTGTCTGAGATGCCCTCAACATATATTACAGAAGCGTTTTCTTCATCCAAGGCACGAAGTGCATAGAATAGATTTCGGGCAATAGATTCGGTGGTGGTGCCAATATTTATATCTAGGATTTTAGGGAGTGTGTGCAAATCCTGAATGGGGTCTGTTGAGAGATGTCGTATTGTGAGCATATCACCGACATCGACTGACTCGGTAGTTTGCTGAACATCCCCACGCCGCTGCTCCCGAAGCCTGATTAGAGGCAACGAAAGACCTTCTGGCCAATTCGTCGTCCGTACTATTCCCACGGGGCCTGTGTCAAACTTGTTCGCATTTTTGTCTTGAGCGTCGGCCCGCAAACGCTCAATGACAGTATCGGTGCTTGTGCCCGCTCTGAAAAGAACAACTTTTGCTTTTGGTGAATAATGCTTATATTTCATGCCAGGTGCGCGGGGAGCGCTGTCATCTGCAGTCAAGGCTTTGTCTTTATAGCCAATCTCCACGTTTTCCCACCCGGGGACACTCTGGATCTCTCTGATGCCAATACCGCCAGGTCGCAGTATAGCTGGAGGATGAGAAAGTCCATCAACCACTGTGCTTTCGACACCAACGCCACAGGGGCCCCCGTCCAAGATAATATCAATGCGCCCATCCATATCGGTAAAGACATGATGTGCCGTCGTCGGGGAGGGTTTTGTGGAGGCATTTGCCGACGGGGCAGCAAGCGGTCTATCGGCAGCATAGATAAGGAGACGGGCTAGAGGGGAAGAAGGCATGCGCACACCAAATGTTTGAAGGGTTGAGGTCACTTCTTTTGCAAGAGGACTAGGAGAAGGAATGGGAAGAATGATAGTCAATGGACCTGGCCAAAATCTCGAGATCAGAGGTTCGTATATGTCAGGGATGGCGATATCGGCATTTTGAGATTGATTAAGTAGCCGGAGTAATTGATGACGGGAGGAAACATGAACAATCAATGGATTATCTGAGGGTCGCTGCTTTGCTGCGTATATTCCCCTGACGGCTTCAGAGCGGGTGGCATCAGCAGCCAGACCGTACACGGTCTCAGTCGGGAAAGCAACAGGCGTATTGGTATTGCGTAGAGCTTCAGCAGCCTCCTGTAAAATCAAGGCTTCAGGGCTATTGCGCCGAACCTCATCATTCCAGCGAGCAGCAAGATATTCATCGGTGTTCGGATCATTATTTGGGAGCGGCGTATTTAATTTTCGCACGGAGAGAATGCGCGTCCTCCTAGAAGAGGAATTCTGTGCCATATTATATAGAAGAGAGCGGCCGGTCATGAAATCTTTTTTATGCTTGTGCACAAGCCTATAACGAGTCGCAATGACGCCTGCACGCGCAGGACGACAGAAAAACCAGAGTCGACCGGCGGACGTCGTGGTGAAGATAGAAGATGCAAAATAAGACAGAAGGCACAGCTCCACAGCTTCGGCTCCCTCGAGGCGGCGAGTTGATGAGCAAGACAACTTGAAAATTGATGATTTGCAAGTTGATACACCTAGTTTGATGTATGCATGTGGTTGAGGAGGATTGACGATTTGACGATTGAAATATGTTAACCTCCAATGAGAGAATGAACTAAGTTGTATTGTGGATGGAGAGGAGAAGTGGAAAGATCCTCTCCCATCTATCTAAATCCCATACCGGAATCGGAGAAAATTTTTAGACGCTCCATAGATGCAGGGTTCCGAATAGATTCCGGATAGATGAATTTTCCGTCTATCGACCGTGGATCGCGGAAGACGTCATTCCGAAATTGACGTCATACGCAAATATGACGTCTATCTGCAGATAAGACGTCTAACGAGCGTAGACGTCGTCCAAGTTGTAGACGAAAGACGAATTTATATAGACGAGCAATGAAAATAGATATTATTAATGAGTTCATAGACTCTAACGCAGACACAAAGCAGCGCGGAACGCAAGACAACAAGCACAAAAAGGCACAATCGCAAAAACAACGGAAATTAACAGGAACAACGATCGCAAGCAGCAAGCAAAGCAAGAAACAAACAAACAAAAGGAGGCGAGTTACTCGCAATCAATCAGTCAATCGTAACAATGGCTGCCGTGCTGGCATCATCGTTTCCCTTCTCCACAATCTCTCCCTCCTCCAATCCCTCCTCCAATTGTCCCTGCACCTCCTCCTGCTGCAATTCCCCCTGACATTCCCCCTCCATCACCATCTCCTCATCCTCGTTCTCTCCGTGCTTTGCCCTCTTGCGCTCCGGGTCCTCCTCCTCCTCCCCGATTCCCTCCCCATCCAAACCTTCCTCTTCATCCCGCTGTCTCTTCTCCACCGTGCGCAATGGCAGCACCTGTCTCATTATCAGCTCTGTTCCGTATCTTTTGAGGAAAGACAATGGCTAACTTACCTGTCTCTCAGAGCCAGCACGAGCCAGCGCCAACTCCTCCCTGCGCAGCGCAAGGTCTTCCTTCCGGAGCTTGATGTCCTCGCTGAACAACGAGACCAGCTTCGTCATGGTTCCCTCAATATTCTATAAACCATATTAGCTTCCGAATTCCCTGTATATATTCGTTCATATCTTACCATCAACGACTGCGCCATTGCGCGTGTCCTTCTCATCGTCCAGGTATTGGTCTGGAGGAGCTCATCCATCTTGAGCTTGAGCTCAGAAGACGACACGACATTGACATCCAAAGGCTTGTCGGCGGAAACTGTCACCGGGGGTCTTCTGGTGTCTTGGGCACCGAACAAATTGCGAGGCTTTATCTGTGGTTGCTGGCGTGGGCTCAGTGGTTCATCCTCCATGATGTGATCATTGTCATCATTGTTATCGTCGTCGTCGTCGTCAACCCTCAGTGTGGTTTGCGACTTCGTTCTCCCTGAGCGAGTTGGCCTCCTTATGGGGCTCTCCACCCCCGATCCATCACCATCTGCAGTGATGTCTTTGCTCTTGCGAGCCCTGCTCGGAGTCTGGGACATCACCGCCTCCAGCTTTGCATAGAGCTTCTCGCTCAAGACCTTCACCCTCAAAATGTTGGCGCTTGTACGGTCAAGTTCAACATCCCGCTTCGCGGCCATCAGCGCCTTTGCCTCTGCCTCGTGCTCCGGCGGGACTTGGAAGCACCTGGTAGCCTTCGACTTGCACATCACACAGGCCTTGTAGCCTGGCGCAGATTGACAGTTGATGTCTGGGGTCTTCACCATAAGTCCAATACATCTTGCGCAGGGCTTCTCTGCCGTTACGGCATGCAATGGGTTTCCGAGCTTGTTGGCCATCGTGGTGATAGAATTATGATTTGGATGAAGATTGATTATAAATATTGAAGGCGAGTTAGATTTTGGAACTGGGAATAAAGATTGACAATGGAGATGAGATTGAATAGAAGTTCAGCAGTGTTTAATGGGTTGTATGCCAGCTTATATATATGTCTTTCTCTCCGGCGCTTTTGCGGAAGAGCTCTCATCCGTGTCTTTTACGGTGTTCGTCTGCAAACTACGCTCTAACATCAACATTCGTCGCCAGTACTGTCCATCTCCGAATTCAGTCAAAATGCTTTGATGCCGGCGTTGATAATGAATATTTTGAATAATGATAGAAAAGGTAAAAAGATACAAAAAGTAATACATGCAATACAACTGACATATGCAGTGCTCGGTCCATACTGTCTCCCTCCTACCCCTGTCCGTGCATATTCCGGAAACGAACATCACTGAGCTGGCCTGTCTGAAACAACGAACTCTTTGTGCAACTTTTTGATCTTCTCATTCTGTCTCTCCTTTGCCTTCTTGTTTGAGCTCTTCTTTGGCTTTTCAACTCTCTCTTTGTAGTGCTCCTTTCCGACTCCCGCAAGTTTCTCATTCGTGCCCTGCGAAGCCCAGAACAACTTGATCTCATCCCAATAGCTGGTAGCGTCTTTATCGCCTCTTTCCACCTTACTGAGGTAGATCTTGCACTTGGTTGCCAAGTTGCTAAAGATCTCTGCCGTAAACGATTAGTTCTCATCTTGTTGAGCGTTCCGAATTGGTAAGTAGCTACTTACCCTTTGCGTACCACCTCCCGAGCTCGGAAGACCTTTCAAGATCCATCACTCCCTTCAGCCAATAAAAAACTTCATAGAAGTTATCTTCATCAAATGTCGACGTGAAATATCTGTGCAGATGGTCATAAGCATCAATGCACGCAAGTCCAAGCCCCGGTGCTGTCTCCTGGTTCCGCATCTCTCTAGCCACAAAGTTCTGCACGGAAGCGTAAGTCACAATGAGCTTATCGGTAATATGCACGGAATATTGACGCATTGGCAAAAGGAATAGACAGAATCTCGGCTTACCTTCATCCGCTTCAAGGTCTCATACTTCCATTCGCGGGTTGCTCCTCTCAACGCTCTCTCATACGAATCTCCGGTCTCATAATCTTCCTTTGTGTCTGGAAACGTGCGATGGATGAATGCTCTGATCTTGTCGTTTGAAAAGGTAAAAAAATAATGCCATCTCAGGGCTCTTCTGATGAATCTCTCATGCGACTGTGCGGTTTCGTACTCATCCTTGTTGCCGGCTACGGTGTAGTACTTCCTCTTTTTAGCTTGCGGGTCTTCATCATCTTCCCGCCCATTTCCTACTTCAGCAGTTATATCGTTCTGTTGCGTAGCGAATATGAAAGAACCACTGCCATACTCGTCGTTATCTTCCTCGGGTTGAGTAGCGCGGAGAGAAGCAGGCTACCTTGTACGTTAGCAATTTTCAATTACGACGGAATTCACTCGGAACGCTACCATTCTGGATTGATTATTGGTATGGGTTTAGGTGAAAAAAAAAAGATTTATTTGAGGATTTGAATAGATTGATTAGATTTGAGCTAGATGTCGTCGTCGTCGTCGTCGTCGTCGGAAAGTTGAAGGTGAAGAAATGAAGTTTGTCGTAAAGTCGGAAGATTTACCCCTTTATCCCCTACACGAATACGGAAATTTCAACGACATCTCATCAACCGAACATATTGAGAACGCAGCAAAAACGATGAATTAATGGGTTAGAAGACAAGCAAAAAGCAAGGACAAAACACGCAAAAGACACAAAAGCAAATTAACCGGTCCCTACTCCTGCATATCCATCTTGTCGCCACCAGCGTTGCGATCTTCGTCAATCTGTCCGCACTTCTCATCGTTGCAATCCTCCTCAACGTCCCCGCGCTTGCGCTGTTCAAAGACAATTAGCTTGTATTCCATCTCATGAATTTAATGAAGACATACCTTCTTATCCTCCAATTCAAACCATTTGGCCCAAGATTCCGAGTTCTGGATCTGAACCGCGTTGCCAGTTAGCCTTTCCGGTCTTCTTCCGGTTTCTCGATGAAAGATTGAAGACTTACCGCTGCGTCCGCATGACGCTGCATCGCTGCCGCCATAGCTTCCTGAGATTGAACCAAACGCTCTAGGAGACTCTCGATATTCTCTACCTTGACGCTCAAGGGCTGCGTGGTGATGGCAATGCGTTGAGGGGGAGTCTTGTCCTCCAACATCTTTTGTCCAACAAGGTATTCGTGCAAGAAATCCATTCGCTCTTTCAACATCCTTTCCTCCTCCGCCTTCCTCTCCTCCTCTGCCGCTTTTTCAGCTTCGGCCTGTCTTCTCATCTCTTCCTCCTCACGTTGCTTTGCCAGTTCCTGTCGCTGTTTCAATTCCTCCGCGAACCATTTTTCAAGACGCTTCTTTAGCGGAACCATGAGCTCGTTAAATTCGGCCCTGCAGTTATCTTTGACAAACTGATTTAGGCCCTCGTCATACTCCTTTTGCATTTGCAGTACATCGTTCTTTTCCTTCTCAAATTCCGGAGGAATTTGAGTGCACTCCTGCTTGCCCTGGCAGGATGCGCACGGCATTTTACCACGTTTGTGGCAGCGATGGTCAATGGTATGTGATCCCGCAACGATGCACGGAACACAAGCGAGAAATGCGCGCTTTTCAGTCATCTTTAACCTAGGGAGGTGAGGGGATTGTCAGTGTCTTTTAGGCTTGAGATCGAGATGATGAAAGGACTCACACTAGGGGAAGGAAGAAAGAATTTGATGAAGAAGTAGGGTAAAGAAGGACAATATATTTGACTATGAATCCGCACTTTTAAGATTCAGAAGACTTATCCTTGACGACAGATTTGAAGAAGAAGAAGAGAAGGAAAAACTACGAAGAATATGCGGAACACTACTACTGATTTATATGCCTCACGTCATCGCTTTAAGAGCGGAATACTATCAAATCCACGATGTCAGTCGTTTTCAAAGCTCTAGCCTTTTTGCAATCATCAAGCCATGCTCTTTCATCAAATCTGGATTGTATGAAGACCAAAATTCAAAGACTCATGTCAAACGGGCTTTGTTGTCTCATTGAGAGCGTAGCGTAGCTTGTCTCGAAAGCGGAATGACGACCAAACACGCGTTTGTGTGTCTCTCCGTGATTTTTCCCACGCAACGTCATACAATCACTGAATAGTGATAGCAACTTCATGAGTATGAGCCAGTAAGGCTGGAATTGAGATGCTCTACCCATCATCCTGTTTAGGAAAGACTGGCATGATCCCTGCACGGTTCCGAAGCACGTACATCAACCGTGAAAGACAGTTGTTTGAAACACGATCGAATCCGGAAAAGCAAACCGAGATAAGAAACTGCAAATCAATGGCGCAAATTGAAGACGAGTACGGGAGAAAGTTTTTGATTAATCGCTTTTCATTCAAGGACAAACGCGTAGATCTAAGCATCTTTTCACTTCCTACATTCATGCAGCTTGGCCAGTCTCGCCGTCTTCTTCCTGCCATGGGTCGGTGACATCCGGAAACCCAGAACCTTCTGTCTCGGGCACGGTTGATGGGAGAGACAAAGTTGACGGGAGGGAGGGTGAATGAGGAGGAGGATGAGAATTAGAAGCAGACAAAGGCCGCAACTGCGCAGGAGGAGGTGGTGGAAAGCGTGGGGAACTAGGGGGAGGAGATGATGCATATGGAGGCGGTTCGGAAGGTCCTCCCTCGGTATCAGAGGGTGGAAGGCCCATTTCAGCGCAAATCCTTGCCATCCTGCGCTCCAGCTTCTTCTGCGAATATTCAAGCTCATAGAGCTTGGAGTGTATCGCGCACACTCGCTGTAGTATATCAGCCAGAGCGTGATAGACGACAGGGTCTGTATTATGCGAGGAGCTGGACATTGTGTCAGAATTAGCACGTAAAGAATCCGGAAAATGACCGTACCTCATTGTGATGAACGCGGGAAAAAAGAGAGCTTGTATTATGATTGCAGTGATTGGTATATCAAGGTATAGAGACTTGAAACTGAAATTGATATTGATTTGATAGAGGAGATAGCTGAAAACGAAGAAATCTGTCAAGGAGCGACGTCGTAATTGCCTAATCGGGAAATAAAAAAGGGGGTGCAGTTCAGAGTTCGACTTGAACTTCAACCTCAATCCATCCATCTTACGACTACAACCAACTAACCAACCATCTGCAAACAGCTTCCTGTTGTTGTATTGCGTGCTAAATTGTCTTGCAAGAGGTACTACGCCAATCAAGGTAACAATGGGTAGAACGATTCGGAGACCGGCTGCGTTGGTGCGCTATGGCATGCTTCGTGGAGCAGCGTCAAAGGCTCCCGGTAAGCCAACGCAAAGATCGACGAGAGCAGAGCTCCTAGCGAGGAGACCCAGACCAACGACGCACTCTTCTACTAGAGAAGAGCCAATGGAAGACGTTACGCCTCTTGCAATCGCTGACCCCGGAAGTGACTCTGACGACGAATTGGGTTTGTTGGTACCTGACGTACCAAAGAATGACAGCTCGCAGCGGAAAGACGACGGAAGAGAACAAGTATTAGGAGATGCACTTACCACCTTAATCCTTTCCCTATCAATGACGATAGCATACTGACGCATACCTAGGAATTGTTCCAAAATGTCGTGGGTTGGATGAACGATGAGGTGGAAGGGGAGAAGACGGAAGAAGAGGTAGAAGGAGAAAACGATGACGAAGATCGAGAGCTTGATGAGGCGGAGGAGCAAAGAGCAGCCACAAGGGTAATTCTAGAGCTCGCAGAGGCAGATGCAGAAGCCGAGAAAACCCCGGAAAGGGAGGAAGAAGACGAAGAGAGTGAGCAGAACGAAGTGGACGACGACGAAGAAAACAACGACATCGTGATGAATTTTGAAGAGGATGTCTTACCAGAGGCGATGGGTACAGTGGTATCACCGGAGTTTGTGGGAAACCACATCGAGCAATTTCAACTAGGATTAGCTTTGTTCGCTGATCAGGCATCGCTATCGCGGGTAACGTACGAGGCACTGATAGAGCTCTTGTCAACAGTGACAGATTTGGAACAATTGAGGAGTCTTCCGAAGACCCTCGACACATTAAAGAAGAGATTTACACAGGCAGTGCCAATCATCCCTGTGAGTAAGAAGGAGGTCACGGTTATTCCATCCAAGCTACCTACCCTATCCGAGGCGGACCGCAAGAAGACAGAGAAGAACAAAAGGCCCATGTACTTCATTGATCCTCTCCGAAGTATCGTCAGACATTTCAAGCGAGCAGACTTCTTCCGGAGGAATTACATTGGCGTTGGCCAATTCGTCGCACATCCAAAAGAGATGTGGGAGTCGAATGCTTGGTGCTCCTCGGTTCGAACTTCGTCAGGAGATTTGGCAAGGTACCCAGGATCGAGAGACAGAATAATACCATCCGATATAATTGCGTTCGAATGCCAACAGGCACGATGCTTCTGCCAAAATTCAGGGAACCATATCGGAAGAATCACGGGCATCGGAAAGAAGGGCAAATTGCGATGTGTCAAGATCCAAATGGTAGTAACGCGAGAATCACCATTATTGAGCAGACTGGGACCAGGAGGCCTTGGTGAGGGGGAAGCGGTGCTCGTGGAGAAGAGAGACATCATCATACCAGAGAAAGATGTGAAAGGTCGAATCAGTGCCTTCTTGGATTGGTCATTCGGAACAAACGCGGATGACGGAATGACGGAATACCCACCTCAACCACCACCCCAAGACTGCCAGTTACGAGTCAAACAAGTTGTGCGTCCAACTGCTGACAGCCACTTTGAATTAGTGCCACTGAGATGGACGAAGATGCTTCGCGCCGAGTTAGAGATTCGGGCATTTAACGGAAGGGAATCACTGCTCGCAAGATTATGCCCCGAAGACAGGCAAGTAGTCTGCCTCCCATTTCTCATGTTCATTGATGGCTTCGGATTATACAGAACCATGTACCGGTCTTTGGTGGGAATATATATCATCATGGCGACGCTCAATCACAGAGAACGTGCAAAATCGGAAGCCATGTACACCATGGCGTTTGGACCGCATGCGACAAATTTCTCTGATATCATGGACACGCTGGCACCACAATTGAAGGACCTTGACAGGGGGTGCGATATAACGGTCAATGGCAAAAAGCTTCGCTTGTTCTCCTACCCGATAGGATTCCTCGGGGATATGCCACAACAGAATGCAGGCGCAGGGATTCAAGGTCCAACCGGGTTCGTTTCTTGTCGGTGGTGCCTCGTTGACAATAAGCAGAGAGGTAACATGGAGTATGACGTCGTCAAAAATAAACGATGGCTCCTGAATCAGGAAGCAGTAAGGCACAAGGCGGAACACGCTCGGAATCCAAACCAAGGGGATAAAATCCGGAAACCATACGGACTGTCACTGGAGGCATCTCCCATAACAGCAATTTGGAGAAGTTGCGATCCGACGTCTGACTTTTTAAATGACCCATGCCACAGCGAACTCGCAGGGGTGATGAAGGTAGCCGTGAATATTTTATTCAAAGATATTCTGACTGAACAGGGTAGCTGTAAGCTCGCAGAGGTGATATCAAATTTTCCGACGCCACGAGGATGGAACCGACTTCAGTCACCTAAGAGCCATTTGGAGAGTTATCAAATTCAGGAATATGGCCGCCTGTCTATCATCTTACCAATAATCTTGAGAATGTACTTGGACCGGAGCTGGATTGAATTGCGAATGATTGATGCAATCACATTCTTCTTCTGCGGAAAGATCGATAAGCTCACGCCAGCCACGGAGCAGGCGCTAGTGAAGGTGTTCACAGACATTGCGAGAAGTAACCGGCTGCTTTTGACGTGGACCGAGGAAGGCGCGGATGCCGAGGCCACAATGAGAGTCGTGAAGCAAGCTCGTTTGTCGGTACAGCTGTTGGAGCAAAGCGTGGTAGCTGGACTCAGAATTCCATCGACAAAGGGGGGGACAGCACAATCTTCAGCTATTTTGACAGGGACAGCGACACCGAAGAGAAAGAACAAGGGAAAAGATCGGGGTGAAGCGGTAGATCGCATGCAGTCTCGCCCAAACATGCACATCGGATTGCACTACGGGCAGATGATCGAAGATTATGGATGTGCAAATAACGGCAATGTCCTGCTTGGAGAAGATCGACACAGGAAGTTCAAAGCAATGGTCACGCACACAAACCACCGCAATCCGGAACAGACCATGCTCATCAGAGACAGCATGCACAAAACTGTGACAACATTGCTCAATGATTCCGGCACATGCTCCGGCTCGAGGGAAGAGAATGATTTATCTCGAAAGCTGCGTGATCTAGAGATTGCATGCCCTGCGTTGATGGGAAAATACCGGAAGCGAGAGCCCACGGAACCAGAACGTCGACTTAACAACCGGGGAGCAGGGACAATTGGCGCCAGAGTCGGACTGACCACAACAAAGCTGGCTGCACTGGACGATCGAGACATGTTCCTTTTGCAGTTGATGATGGCATGGGGGGAGCGAATGTGCTTCAACGTCCGGAAGAACTCAGTGGTGTTCTTTAAGAAACTGACATTCTACCCAAGGTGAACATGAGTTGTAAGCAGAAGACAGAGTATAGCTGACGAATATCTTTGCTCTAGGTCTCATTCGAAGCGCATTTCCGTCGAGGCTGGCGATGTGGTTGATATTGAAAATCGCAAGGTTCTGATAACGACTATCTTCTCACACAAGCTGAAAGACACGGAAGAGATGTTCGTCTCTGCGATTCCGTTGATACAACGAAGAGTCGAAGAGGAGCTTAAGCTGCCCGTGCTTGGAAGAGAGCATGGTGGATTCGAGGTAATCAATGCCGATAAGATCACAGAAAGACCATTGTACTCTCTGGCGGTACGAAGAGGCTTAGGAAGGAAGCTGGAACCAGTCAATATGAAGTTTCCGAATGAGGAGCGGGATATGGGGGTACGATGGGATCACGAATTTCTGCTCTGTCCAGCAGAGCTAGAAATTATGTAATTATAGCTGAATAAAAGCGGAATCAATGCGATCGAGCAAGCACCCAGCATTCAATATCAAGGTTCCTCCATGAGTATCTATACCTGTACGCTCCGTCTACGTTTTGTATGGGAGTCTACCCCCTCTAGACGTCTAGCGGGTGGTTTAGACGTCGGAAAAATTTCGGTGATGTCACGGAAGCACTTAGTCATCTACCGGAATAAGATATCTATTTTCCGTAGACCATCTATAGACCATTGTCTTTTTTTAGACGTCTATCTCCGGTTTAGCGTCGGAATGTCGTCTAAGGAGCGTCTAAAAATAATCCCGG
>AZGZ01000002.1:663806-683388 GCA_001636715.1 Ascosphaera apis ARSEF 7405 | reverse complement strand
GACCACATTTGCCTCGCAAAAGTTCGAGCGAATCACCTGCAACATCTGTTTAGTGTATGCCGCCAGCGGAAAGTTTGACTTGTGAGAGACATACTGTTCTTCTTTTGCGGCATCAATGAACTACCTGTTGTGTATGCATCCGAAAGTCTCACAAAGCCGAATTCGGTGGTGCTGTAGTTGATCAAATCTTCACTCCATCGGGAGATATGAAGCATAACCATTGAGCCCCACTGCATAGCCTCGAGGATAAAATCGCGATCTCCAACAGCAGCCATGCTATTCGGGATCAAGCCGTCGAAGCCAAGCTCATCAGCCATCTGGTGCCTGTTGATATTGAAGGCATTTCCTGATAGAGCACCACAGCCGAGGGGGCTCTGATTGACACGCTTGATGACTTCCCTGAGCCTTTCAAGATCATTGAGGAACGATGTGCCGTAGCTCAATAGCCAATGGCTCCATCTAACGGGCTATCAAAACAATTGTCAGCATTTAACCCCATTGGCAGTTTTATATACACAGTCTGGGAGTTGAAGTACCTGTCCACGTTGCAGGTGCGTATAGCCTGGGAAGATATAGTCGATATCGCTCTCGGCACGATGACAGATAATGTCGAGGAACTCAATTAAGCTCTGCTCAAGAGTGCGGAGCTCGTCACGAAGCCATAATCGAAGATCAGTTGCGACCTGATCATTGCGGCTGCGGCCACTATATAGCCAGACACCACAACAATTAGTTCCAGATGCGACGTTCATGAACTTGAGGACCACCTACGTGTGAAGCTTGCCAGCAATATCTTTGCCGATGATCTCTCCTAAACGACGCTCATTGGCAGTGTGAATGTCTTCATCGACGCCTGGTTTGATCTTGAAGTCCCCAGACTCCCATTCCTTTTGGACCTCTAGAAGGCCCTTCTCAATGGCCTCAAACTCCGCAGGAGTAAGGATGCCAGTGTCAATATTCGCGCGGGCAAAAGCAATTGAGCCCGCAATATCCTGCTTGTAGAAAGCCCGGTCAAAGTAAATAGACTCGTTATAGGCAACCATCAACGGGTCGGTAGCACCTGTACACTACGGTCAGTTTCTACTGCTCGTGAAGCAATTGAGCAGACAAGCGAAATATTACCTGAGAACCGGCCACCCCATAGCTTCCCAGCAACGGGCACGTCAGAAGTTTGATTGGCAGACATGATGGTTATACCAACTATATATTGACAATTCCAAAAGACCGAGTCGATCCAATTGAGGAGCAAAGAAAAAGAAAAAAAGACTAAGATCAAGATGATTGATATTGACGACGGTGCGCGAGGGATGCAATGACTCAAAAAAAAGTGCGGAGCAAAAAACGGCCCGCAGCCTGAGGCATGCACAGTTACGTATATACAGCCGTGCATCGGACCTACGCTGTTTCAGTATTTCAGTATGGCACTGCTCTTCCTGAAGGGACACGATTGTTGTGGCTATTGAGGACTGTGTGGAATTCATAGATGACATGGAGGCGGTCAGAGACAAAAAGTGATTACAATGCTGTACATGAATATCGCAAACGCGCCGTTAAGCCTCTGTCACTGTTGTATAAGGTGAAGTACATACACCCGGGAGAGTCAAGGAATCACCCTATGTGTGCACGCTGAGGATGCCTGACACATGCGTGTGCCCCTGGACCCTGATGCATATCTGTATATATTCCCCAATTTTGTCAAGCTGAGGCGCTGCGGAAGTTGAATGGGCTAAGTGACAAGTAGACTCAGTAGACTCCACGGGACAGGTCAATTGAAGTAGAATTCCTTGTATCTCTTCAATAATCCAGGCTCGCTGGGTTGTATCCCTTATTATCACCAGCGTTATGATGCTGCTCCTTTGAGTCATCTAATGATCTGTACCCATGGTGGTGACCACCTCGACCGCGATAGCGGCTGTTGGGCATGCGTCCGCCAGATTGATTATGTCGCCCCCCGCGAGTTGCTCCTCCGCGTCCTCCATGATGACCGCGGTGACTTGAGACAGAATGATCGCCATTGTGCCCAGACCAATGTGACCGATTGTTCACGCGCCCTCCAGAATCGCCATCGTTTTGATATCTGCGTTTCACTCCTTTGGATATTTCGGACGGGCCAGTGCGTGCCTCTTGACTTGAAGTTTCCTCTTCTATCTTGAGAAGCGTGCGATGTCCCACAGTAGCCTCGAAGACAAGCGCATCTTCTGGTGAAACTGGCTGCCAATGTTGAATTTTGCCCACATCAGCAGCTCGGGCATTCTTGCGCATTGCAAGAATTATGCATGGCTCAGGGTTTTCTGAATATACAATTTCTTGATCATTAGTAGGCGATACTCTGGCTGCCCAGATCTTATTCTCATAGACAGCTGTTCCAGTGATGCGCCATTTCACAACCTTCCCGACACCGCCAACTTGATCCAAGATATGTTTTGGAGCTGGTCGTGGTGTGATAAGGATACTATTCGCCAGGTATTTCACATCCGGAGGATCACCTTGACCTTGCGTTAGCATTGGTTTCAAGATATAGTTAGTAAGCCTCGCAGTGTCATCGTTGCTGATCAGGTAACCAGTGAAGAACACTGTGCGTTTGATCCGGAGTCGATGTTTGAACGTAGATGTGCCTTCTGAAACAGCGATATTGTGAGCATTGATCATACGTTGAACCTCTGCGGCTTCTGCGACAGGGTCGAGATAAGTAGTCAATTCAGCAACCTCTATGACTTTCTCAGAAATTGGTTTACGGGCCCCCAGGCTCTGTTGATTGAATCGTTTGAAATATTCGCGAAACTGTTCAACACTGAGAGCAATCCATTAGCGCCAACACCGCTACCTTGATATGGAAGAGGGATCTTTACTGTCGTGGACGATCTTCATAGACGCGTATCTCCTCGCTCTCTGTGTAGGTTAACATGATGTCATCAAGAAGGGCTTGTTTGAACATCATGGTAGAAGCGAACTTCTGACCGTTAGGACCGACTTCTGGCTTCAAGCAGACCATATCGAAGGACAAGCCCTTTGCCTTCACAATACGCCCAATGACGTCCGCAAATCCAGATTGCGATCTACCTGTCAAGAGCACTGTAAGAGCATCTTTCTGCTCCATACTCAGCCGTACAAGTTGAACCTGCAAGACAATCATCAGCATGAATTCAAGTATAAGCGGTCACAGGAGATTGGCCCTATACAATGTACTCGTTCCACCAGCCCTCCCAAGCAACGGGTTCTTCTGCGTCCATGCCTTTGCCCGTCGAGGACAGAATAGCAGGATCATGCCACCATGAACGACCATTGACCCAACTCTGAGGATTTTGAAGTCGACCTATCGTCGGACCGCTCCAGAGCTGTGGATTTGGGAGTGGACTTGAGAAGACTGCAGCATATTTAGCAACTTCAAAGGCCCCGACAACCCAGGGGCAAATAATTTCTCACGCGTATTATCAAAATCGTAAACATGAACAGATTTGATGCTCGAAACGGCTGCGTGCATCAGTTTGAGTTCAATATTGGGAGTTCGAGCGCCGGCAACATGCTCAAGAATCGCAACAGGTTGAGAGAAGACATTGTGATTTCACTTCTTCTCCTTATCTGAACATACCAGGCAGAGAGCCATTATCCCGTCGAGAAGACCACTGCTGAAGTGTCTCAATAGTATGCATCTTTCTGGTATCGCTATACGGCTTGATATGTGTAGACTGTAGGTTTTTGCCCGTAGTAGCTCTTGAAAGTACTACGGATCTCGCCGATCTTAACATGACACGACGAATACCACCAGCCACAGGTTCCTCTTAGCAAATGTGACTGCAAGCCCGGCCTTATAGTATCACTTGTGGACTATGAAAGTTCAGTGCCGGCTGTCATGGGTATCCCTGGAGGGTCAACTTTCGCGGTGTTACTGCAGGGCCATCCATCCCTTAGGCGTCATTTTTTTCAGTTCATGTATGGGGCGGGCCTTCGGGAACCACACGTGATAGATATAGCAGCGAAAAAAAAAAGGCCCCTGTTGGATAACTACCTATGGACAACTCCATGTGTAATCCGTACATTTACTGTAGACAGGATCGCATACTTGAGGCCCCTGCCTGTCCGTTCGAGAAAAGCCTTGTTTTACTATTGTATGGGAGATGTGGAGTGTGGATGGAAGCGATGATTTTGGAAGCGTCGGCTGCGGACGACTTTGATTGAGGAAGATATGTTTTTTGTCCTTGAAGAGCACGCATCTTGCACCGGAGGACAATCTCTACAGTTCTTGAAGATACCCCTAGCTCAGGACCTAGGGCACAACCTCCGTCTTTGCCATTGAGAGCTTTGGTCTATTCCTTGATTACTACTTCTGATTGTCGCAGAAGACCGTTTCAATGGCCGATAGGGGCGACTTGCAGCAAGAAATACTGCAGAAAACGCTTCAAGAAGTGAAACAGGGCTGTGAGAACGACCCAAACCCATGCGTTATCTGTCTTGAGCAAGTGAGTGAGCCGGCGCAAGCTACTCCATGCGGTCATCAGAATTTTGATTTCCTTTGCTTAACAAGTTGGCTAGAGCGACAAGCAGCTTGCCCTCTTTGTAAGTATTCCATCTGGGACATGCTACATATCGCATCTGCTGACGCTGTGCTGTTGCGTGCCCAGGTAAAAATGAAGTGAAGTCAGTGCTATACGGCTTTGAGGAGCAAGGCGGTCTCAAAGAGTATACTGTGACAACGGGAACAGATGGCCATCGACAGGTAAATGATCGCCATATATCGTCAAGGCAAAATTCGTCTCATCCCTCTCTCCTTTTACGGGAGAGAAGACGTCCTCGTCGCCAGAGGCGGCCACTTACTCCCGTGCTTGATGACGGAGTCGCTAGACGGCGCTATGTCTACAAGCACCACCTTTTTTCATGCCGCGTTGGATCAAACCGATTGTCTCAATATCGAGAACTTTCGCTCCATATGTTTTCCACTGATGCTACACTCGTGCAGCGAGCACGCAGATGGATACGTCGGGAACTTCGAGTGTTCAGTTTTCTATACCCAGAGACTGAAAACTCCATGACAGCTGACCCAGATTCTACAAGTGGCCATGGAGCAGCACAAGAAGAAGAAAATAGGGACCGGCGGTCAAGCAACGCTGAGTTCCTTCTAGACTACATCATATCAATTCTTCGGACGATCGACATAAAAGCGGCCTCAGGTGCTGCTGAAGATTTGCTTCAGGAATTCTTGGGCCGTGACCATGCACGGCTATTTCTGCACGAGCTACAAGCTTTTCTTCGAAGTCCATACACAACTCTGCGTGACTGGGACGCCGCCGTTCAGTATGACGAGCCTGCGATCATGGCAGAGCAGAGGCGCGGCAGATCGAGCGAGACGCGAAGTACACGAAAGGGACCAGATGATATCTATCCCGACTCGTACATACCCAACTACGATGATGATGTAGACTTAGAAAGACGACGAAAACGACGAAAAGTTAGGTGATGCAAACACATTGAAAAAATCATGGCAGATTGCAGAGAAGTCAACAGTGACCATTGTGTATATGTACATTAGCTGCGATAGCAATGTTTTGAAGAAAGCAAAAAAGAAATGGCGAGAATTTAGTTCATCAGATATGTTTGAAATCGTTGATCGTCAACGGTACCAATGCCATTGGCAGGTACTCTCTGTGCTTGACTCTATTGATTGTATATCATCCTTTGAACGCATAAAAGAGATGTGAAGAGGCCTGTATAGCCTGATAAGATCTGACTCCTTCGACAGAGCTTCTGCGACACATCATTCGAACAATGTGGTATCGCCGCTTTCCATAAGCTACAGATCCAAAAGGAAATAAAAAAAAATCAAGCACTCCTCGCCTCAAGAATGAGCCCCATTGAGTTACTTCCATAATCCAGAGGACCATGCAAAAGCAATCACATATCTATACACTGATGACGAAGAGCAACCAGCCTCGACTTTGAGCACGCAGCTGATGCACAATTGTATCCTTAGACAAGTGCCAAAGGTCGTGCAACAGCTGCGCAGCCAAGGAAGGCGTGAGCCACGATCAGCTGCTTCTATGGCGGCGCGTTTCCCGCATAAGCCGATTAGCCACAAGGGCAAACGGACTGTCCGGGGACTTTCTCCCAAAGCGCTGTGGTGTGAAAAGGCCACGAGGGCCCTTCCTGTTCGTAAGCTTTGAATGTGATTCTTTGAGCGAGGAGCTGATTTAGAAAGAGAAGGAAAAGAAAAAAGGAGAGAGAGAGAGAGAGAAAAGAGATGGAGAAGGTGCAAGATATGTCCATTCTGTGGTTTTTCAGCGTCATATTCTTCTCGGTTATCTGTCTCGATGCGGGAAAGCGCGTGCCAAGAATAAAATCCACGCTAACACCAATATCATTAGGTGTTATAGAGGGGTGCCCAGAGTGCATCGATCCCTTTTGCTGAATTCAGGGGTAATAAGGGAGGTATCACCATTGTTCGTCGTCGTCGTCGCCGTCTCTCTACTTGAATTCCTATCCTCTTACCTCTATCGACGCCTGAATCGCCCCCGACCAGGTCCCTTACGTTGGATTTTCAATGCTCGGTAATTTACGTGTGCGGAAGCTTTGACTGGCCGACCTTTGCGGGCGCCGGCCATCTCTCCTCCTTGCGTATGTTGTCTTTCTGTCGGCGTCGGTGATGTTGGGTCTTCTTCAATGGTCTCACCCATCTCCTGTGCGTCGTGCCTTAGGCTCCTTGCTTCTCGTCCACTCGTGACTTTTTTCTGTGGGGTGGCAGTCTCATCCTCATATATAGGCTGTGCATCGCCGTGCTTGGTGTGACTGTTGCTGCTGCTGCTTGGACCATGCGCGACATTGGGTGGTCCAACTTCGTGTTTTGGTTTTGCCCGGCTAGGCTGCATATGGACTCTCCTTGTAGTTCGTTTTTGGCCCTTCTTTTTCCATACACGTTGCTTGCCTTCTCCTGATTCTTCCACAACGCTTTCATCCCTGTCTGCTCCGAAAATGTCTGCAGTCCCTTCCGCTTCTAGCAATGCCTCATAATCATCATTGAATTCCTCTTCCTCCAATACCTTTAGATCTTCGACAATTCTGGTGAGACCCTTGCCAGCTATTTTCCGTGTAGGTGGAGTACGGGGCTTTTGAGGACTCAATCCCAGATTTTTACTTGAATGCTTCACATCTATTCCTGGCCGCAGTGACTTCGTCGTCTTTTCAAAGGCATCTGTTCCTACGCCAGCCACAGCAGTGCGGTCCTGTATGAACAGCGGGGGCTTCTTAGCCTTCGTAGGTGCCAAGGGGCTCATACCTAGGTCGCCCAAAATATCGTCCTCTTCTTCCGGCATGGCTGACATCAATCGACGAGTTGTGGGAGTCGCGAAGAAATTTGCAAGATAGAACCGTTTAGACGCAGAGACTGGGCTATCAGAATGTCCACGGGAGGGCCGTGGTGTGAAGGACTCATCGGCTTTGAGGGGTGTTCGTCTGATTGAAGAATTGTCCTTCGTCGCACTGCCTTTGCGACTGGGCGTTTGAAGGATTGGGTCTTTGTCCATCAAATTGGCGCTTATATGTTTTCGTTTAGATGGTGTTATGCTTTTTGTAGATGGCGAAATCATGTCGAAAAGACCAAGGGCTCTGCCATTACGCTGCGGCGTAGGCCCGAGCGCATCTCGGAATGGTAGAGGGGTGCTTTTCTGTATAGGAGTCCGCTTATGATATCCCGGACTAAAGAGTTGTCGTAGCACAGACGGTGAATCGTATACATCCAAATCGACTGGACGTAAATGGGCAGCATTGCGATGTGCTGATCGAGGGGTAGCAAGCGAATTCCGGGTGTCCACAGGTTTTGATGGTGTGTCGACGACGACATCTTCTGTCTCTTGAGGCACTATAGTAGGCCTCTTTGTAGGTGTCTTTTGCAGTTCCAGACGTGTACTTTTGGATTGGCTTTCTTTCTTAGTTCCCTGAGCCTTGAGTCGCGAATATAACTTGTACTTAGCAGCTATAATCCCGTGAAAATCCCAACTCAGTCAGCTCGCGATTCAGACCATCAGTGAGCGAGAAGACACAGGGTCGACATACCGATCTCAGCATCCTGCTTGATATCATCTTTGCTAGCCTTTTGCCCGCCATGATCGGCAGCAAAAGCGTGTTCCCATTGCTTGAGCTCAAAGCGAAGTTGTTGCAGCTGTGCAGTCTGGTCTGTGGCAGCCATTTCGTGGCCTTTCTTGTATGTACAGTATCCGATGCTGATACCAATTCTTGCTCTCACGATGGAACGAAGACGTGATGGTATTGATCTTCACGCAGTCTTTATCTTCTCTCTCTCTCTCTCTTTTTCCTCTTGAGCGCTCTCTATGTTCCATTTGAGTTGAGATTGCTATGCCACTCACAGCAGACCCACGCAATGTGCCTGGTCTCATCTGCTATCTAATCTATCACCCATCCATCACCTTGCGCTAGGACAAAGTTCGGTGTGCCAGATATGCACAGTATCGATGTATGTGATATACAGTATGTACTGCGGTTACCTCGCGAGGTATATACAGTACTGTATATATACACACACACACGCACACACACCATCAGACCTTTCATGGATCTGCATATGATGCATCCTCCAAGCACGGCATCATCCCAATGGACCGGCTGCCGGCTGTTTTAAACTTGGACAAACTTATATTTCTCGCACAAAGACAGCTCCCGGGCTCATTACGAGGCGTCAACCAAGCACCGAACGGCACTCAGCTGAACTATTGACCGTTTGGCCCAACCACCCCGTTGTTGCCCCAGATTATGTCGACATCATCCCGAGTCGACGGTCGATCTGGCCAGACTCGTGAGGGCACATCACATCTGTCCGATAAACCCTCGAGGCTAGAATGTGAAGCTGAGCATGAAGGTATTCACTGAAGAATCGGGGAACAAGGGAGCAGCCGTGATCGCTGCAGCCCGACTATATACCTCATCCCCCTATCATGTCTCCCCATAGCCGTACGGCAAAGGCTAATCTAACCAGGCGAGCGCAGTGACGATGCTGCTGTCGCAAAGCAGGGCGATGGTAGTGCGCCGCGCCGCAAGCGCAGAAGACGCGCTCTCGCTTGTGCACGCTGTCGTGCTAGGAAAGTGAAGTGCGACTTTGGATATCCTTCTTGTAGCCGATGTGCAAAGGGCCCTTGGCCGGTGCCTTGTGTCTACGAGACTCCAGAGTGGGAACAAGCACAGCAGTCCTATGTGCCCTCTAGAGCAGTCAATTTGGAGAGGCTTCCCAACAGTACATCGACCAGTGCTTCAGCTTCAATGCACAGAGCGGCTATTAGCCCAAAAAGTCTATCGTCTACAACGCTCGGGGCGACTACAGAAACACCACGTACAGATGCTCATACGGATCTAACTACATACCAAGCTCGCAGTAACGAAGCCCTCAGAAGTAATCTCCCTTTTGAAGCTCCGCCGCAGCGTCAATTGCTAGGGCACACGACTCGACCTCCTCAGGGGCAAGCTACAAGGGAGATTGATGTTTGCCAAAAGCGCCTACCTCCCAAAGAGAAATGTGGCAAAAAGGCCAGATACCATGGCCGCAGCAGCTGTTCCAGTCTGTTCACAGAGGTACATCGCATCAACAAGCAATTCTTCATTTTGGCGTCAAGAAAAAGAAAATCCTTATTGACTTGAAGTAGTTCGGAGATCTAACGCCGCTTATGGAGCGAGGCCTTTCATTCGACCCAGGCAGGATTCGGTCTCTGCATTCTGCCAAAGATAAGGCAAGAAAGCTATGGCTCTCAGAGTCCACTGACATGTCGGTGGATGCCAGTCACTTGAAATCACTTCTACCGCCGCGTCCCTTGATAGAGAAACTTGTTTCGTGCTACTTCCTCTATCATGGGCGAATGTATCGAGTCTTGCACCGGCCCTCATTTTATCAAGAAATAAGTGCCATTTGGGACGACTCGAAGGACCCACCTCCCCATACAATTGTCCAGCTTCTGCTCGTCATGGCTATCGCATGGTGCGTCATTAGTCCAGACTCCGTGAGTTCAATCGGCGAGCAAAGTCTGTCACACAACAGGGCAATGAGCTGGATTAGGTCGTCTAGCAAATGGCTTGCACAGAATGAATTGAAAAGGCCATGTCTCTTGACCTTCCAGACCCGATGCTTGCTCATCATCGCGAAGGCTGTAAACTGGACGGAACGCAACCAAGCTTGGGTTGACACGGGATTGCTCGTGAAGCAGGCCATGGCGGCAGGATTCCATCGAGAACCGCGGCCGCATTCCTCTCATGACAATCTGTTTTTATCTGAGATGAAAAGAAGGATCTGGATCACTATTGTTGAGTTGGACTTACGGGCGTCTTTTGATCGTGGAATGCAGCCGACTTTACAGAAGACAGCATTTGATTGTGAACCTCCCTTAAACATTAACGACGAAGCGATTCAGGAGGCTACAACGATTCTTCCCAACCCACAGCCTTTAGAAGTGGCTACTGATACGTGTTTCCAACTCGTTCTGTGGCGCTCCGTGCAACTGCGCCTCCACATTTGCGCTCTAGTAAATGCTCCCCAGATGATCATTTCCTCAGAAGAGCTGGCACATCTTGACGAAGAGCTCATAAGATTTATGGCGGAAGTTCCTCGATGGAGAGATGCACATGACGGTATTGAGAGATATGAGCATCGCCTATGGCGCCTGCATATTCTGTCCAATCTTCGCCGGTCCCAGATCTCCCTTCACGGGGCCTGTATCCTCGCTGGAATTCAGGGCGATTTCATTTCTCAAAGCTGGAACACCAGGTTTGAAGCCGCAGCAATTATGCTACACGAACAAAGCCAATTGGTTGATGCCACTGGACAGCTTGGGTTGATGGAGCTAACTGATGGCACGTTACAAGCGGTCCTCACGGTATGCCACCATCTTTATGTGGCAGTTGACGAGAACCCTCGTAAATTAGCTGGCTTCGGTGGTCCATTTTCAAGCTCAGTCTTATTGTCCCAGATCATACCTTCTGCTGCCGAAAGCATCATGGGTCTGGTGAATACAATCATTGACCATTTTGCAACCAAGACGACAATTCTTACCAAGGGAGCACGGGAATACGCCCTCATTCACATGATCATGACCACTGTTAAAAGCCGTCTGTGGCCTCAATGCTCGACATTATTTGAAAGACAATGTTCCGAGCACTTCCAGGAACTATCGAGTAGGGTTTTGGCTTTACTCGATCCAGAGCAAGCCAGCAATACCAACAACGATACCCCTACTGAGCTCAATGAAACCAATGGTGGTGGAATGAGCGCTGTAAGTACCTCGATAAGATTAATCTCTCGTGTCGCCCCGTTGAATGAAGCTTCTCCGATAGAGAAAGTTCGTTGGAAGATGACAATTTCTAATCTGTCAATGCAGGTCCCAATGGATGTCAACACTGGTGCAAATATCTTGCAGATGAACGATTTTGGAAGTATGGAGATTCCTCCAGATTTGTTCGATTTCTACGTAAGTGTTGCTAGTCCATCTGCTGATTCCTGAGAATGATTAACTGAGACGAACTGCCCCTTCCGCATAGGCTTTCGATGATGATATTTTTTTCGGCAATAGCTTTGATTTTGCTTGAAACTTATATCCAGATTAGGCCTACCTTTCATCTAAGCAAACAGCCTTGATCACCGACCTCAAAGAAAGTTCAAACATGCTTTTATGAACATCTATCGGCATGAAGACGGGTGTAATATAGCGCCTGGTGAAGCTTGATTAATTGATGGTGACACCGCACAACTTTTTTTGGTGTGGTTAATTTGCATAGAGTGGATGCAGACACCGATAACTAGGACTGCGGTGGCCCGAGACAGGTTGAAGGACCCCTCAATATCATACGGAATATTGTATACTTGAATCTCTCCATTCAAGAGTGGTTTGCTTCTCAAACAGCACATCCAGTGGTCGTGGTTGTTTGCTTGACCCCTTAGATACCTTTGAGCGGGTGTAATTCGTCGTTTGCACGCCCTGCCTGTGTGAGATTAGCCTCGTGTTGCATACTGTACATATTACATAGATGCGCCATTTAAACCCAGTGGTGACATATGGCCGCATTCTGCTCATCAACTCTGCCTCATTTTGAGACTTCTCGTCATTTCCAAACCACTATCCCTTCAGGCTTATGATGCTCATTAAGATCGTTCTTCCGCTGTCAGCAGTCTAGCGTTGCATGGCATTCTGACTAGTGCTGATGACCCTTTTGCTTCAACTTCTCGCGCATTCCAACCGCCAGTCTGCCATAGTACCTAGTTGCTACCGAGACTTCTGGAATCGCGGGCTTATATATTCAGCCTTCCAGCGGACGTAAGTATCCAAGGGAACTGATCATTCAAGCTCCACTCTGACCCTTTCAACCGCACCGGTGCTGTTATCTCACATTATTATTTGTACATACTAGTAGCTGCTTCAACGCCGTTCAACTTGCTAACACCGCCGACCACAGGAAGGTGGTCCTTACGCACAGCGCATCGTTGGGTAGCATATCGCCAACTCCACTTTGCGATTCAGAGATACGTCGAAGGAAGATAATGAAGCTATGGACCTCAAGGCCAAAGGAAATGAGCTTTTCAGGGCGGGTGATTACGTAGGGGCGGAGGATTACTATACTCAAGCGTGTGTGTCCCTACTGTCGCTCCTTCTCACCAGCTCTTGCTCATATGGGTGTCGCTGATTGCAGGATGTGGGATTCGTGTGCTGATATTGGTTATCTTACGCAGAATTGCAAAAGACGCCCACGAGCATTCATTCTATAGCAATCGCAGTCTATGTCGCCTCAAGCTCCAGTATTTTGTCGGGGCCGAGGAAGACGCTCGGAGAACACTCGAGCTGCTTGCCCCCAAGAATTTCTCTCAACGCATTAAATCCCTATATGTGCTTGCGCAGGCCCTGTTGGGCCAGAATCGCGCGCAGGAAGCATTTGAGGTGGCCCTCCCAGCATATCACCAGGCCCTCGAATTAAATAATTCAAATGCAGAGCCACTATCTCGTGTCATCTTAGAGGCCAAGAAGGGAATATGGCAAGTCAAAGAGACGGCGCGCCTCCGAGAAGAGGATGAGACATTGCGAAATATTGAAATGATGTTGGAGAACGAGACGACGAAGCAATTATCAGACTTACAAGCAAGTTACGACGCCGGAATGTGTGGAAGAATTGCTTTTCTAGAAGACCAGGACACTTTGAGGAAAGAGTTGAAGGAGAAGATAGAGACTGTGAGACAAATATTTGCTGATGCTAGAGGAGGCAGATTGCGCGAAAGGGTGAGTGCATGAGGACTGATAGAAGCGTTACGATCCTAATCCGAGCTATCACTGACAACCATTGTTTGCTGTTTCCACTAGGTTGTGCCGGATTATCTTATTGATCAAATCACTTTTGAAATTATGCATGATCCAGTCATCACCAGATCAGGGCATTCTTTCGAGAGAGCAGTCATTATCAGACATTTGCAAAAGCACCCCCATGATCCAATCACTAGAGAATACATGACAGTGGACGATTTGAGGCCTAATTATGCTTTGAAAACAGCCTGCGAAGAATTCCTCGACAAGAACGGATGGGCTGTGGACTGGTGATTTTTGACTTCATTGCTGAAATTCCTTTGTATATACCCTAGTTTCATGATGGCGAATCTATTCCGATTTCTTGATCAATTAGATTTCCAATCGAGTGTATCGGCTGCTCCAAAATGGCTGTTGATTGTGCACTCAAGTCAGTGTGACACAAGAGGTCAATTGCCAAATTTGAGACATCGGCTTGTCATATGCCGCTAGAAAGAGTCGTCTCTACACTTTTCTTTGTGTCTGCGATACGTCTTTCCCGCCCTCAAAAAGCCACGAGATGACCATCATGTACACTACCTCTTTCCTTGGCGAAATTTCCCCTGATCCGATCTAAAAAAGGGAGATTCCCTGTTATACTCAATGGAGGTCAATTTGCACATCGTGTCAGGAGTCTGTAACGGTCAAAGTCATAGATCTAGAAGCGGACACTTTGTGAGACGAGGGTATTTCAAAAAAAACAAATATAGACACAGGTATGTCTTCAGCAGCGTCTGAAAAAACAGAACTAGACATTCATGAACATTCCGCTCAGTTGCGGCGTTCAATGAAGTCCTTATTCTCTATGGTGACACTCTTCGTCATATGATTAACCTTATAAACGCCGACAAGGCGAGCGGCCAGCTCAAACTATGAAATTGAAAGTCAGTAAAAACAAAGGGCCTATGAGATTCAGCAGAAAGCGGACAACTATTCTTACCATATTATTACGGAGGGATATAACAATGAATTGTGCGTTTCTCGTTCGCTCCTTAATGTATGAAGCGACAATGGATACCTTGTTTGATGTTAGTGCCTGCAACCATATAACGACACACAAAGAACCTGCAACTTACATTTCGGAAATCTAGCGCTGCGTCAATCTCATCCATGACATATAGGGGCGTCGGTCGATAATGATGTAGCGCAAATACCAAAGCCAGACTTGAGAGTGTTTTCTCTCCTCCGGATAGATTGCTAATATTTTTCCAACTTTTCTTTGGCGGCATGACAGAGAAGAGGATTCCCTCCGAAAAAGGATCGAGGGAATCGACTAGTTCGAGTTCAGCATTGCCACCCATTGTTATCATTTGGTACATTTCTTTCAAACGAAGAGAAATGATATTGAAACCCTCCATAAAGCCGTTCAAACGTAGAGAACGTAGTGATGCCAGCCGGGCTTTGGCGTTGTCTCTATTGACTAGGGCCTCTTGGAGATCAGCAGAACGTGCCTCGTACTCTGCCACCCTCCTTCGATATTCTTGCAAGACAGAAAGATCAACCGACGCGTCTTGTATTTTCTCTTCGAGAGTTGCAATCAAAGCCTTGAGGGAGTCCTTGTCCATATCTGCCAATTCGTCTTTTGTGTAGATAGGAATCTGCTGTAATCCTTGCTCTTCTTCAGTGAAATCACTTGTGTTGTGAAGGGTTAATCTATTGAGTTTATCCTTCCAATAAGCAAGACGCTTATTATTCTCTGCAAGTGCCTTCTGGTTCTCCTCCAGCCTATTGCGCATCTCAATCTCTAAAGCCCGAGATGAATTGAGTTCTGCAGTCTTCTCGTCGACTTCTTCTTTCAATGCAGCCAATTCCTCTTTCATACCGAGTAATTTCTCCTCTGCTTCCTCTGTTTGTGCTCTCATGCTGGAAATATCATGATGATGCTTTTCATATTGTGCTTGTAGTTGTTGATATTCTTCTTGAAGTTCAGCGATCTTCTTCTGGGCCACATCACGTCTTCTTTCGTGATTCGCCTTCTCCTTCTCGCTTTTTGAAAGGGAAAGTTCAGCGTTGGAAATTTCCTCTGTCAGAAGACTGACCTGTTCCTTCAAACCATCGACCTTCGCCTTTTGTCCTCGTAGCTTAACGCCGCCAACTTCCATTATCTTGTCATGAAGAGCCTGTATCTCGTCTTCAACTTCGACAGTCTCACTTCTTAGCTTTTCAATCTCCTGCTCTGTAACAGCAATTTGCTGTTGTAAGCTCTGCGCCTTGACGTCGTCTGCTTTGGATGGCTTGTTTTCCGCAACAATTTCTTTAGCCCGTTGTTGAGAATCTTTCAGGTTCCGCAAATAGCTATCAATCTCAAGCTGTGTCTTCTGGATGATTGTTTGAAGTTTAGGAAGTTCATCCTTCTTGCCTCGCAGCACCTCTTCCATATCACGCTGCTTTTGCTGGAAAGCGTCCCACTTCCTTTCAATCTCGTCCCTTTCAGCCTCTAACCTTATGACCTGATCTTTAGTAACATCGGAAACTAATTTGGAGGACATACCTCCTCTTGCTACTCTAGTACCACCACCACTCATGGTACCTGACACATCGATAAGTTGGCCGTCAAGCGTCACGACCCTCCAACGTCGAGCACCAAAGGCAATGCGATTTGCTTGCTCAAGGTCACGGGCCACCAATGTGTCTCTCAAGACGCTGTAGAAAGCCGGCGCAAATTTAGGATCTGAAGGACGAACGAGATCAAACAACCGAGGAACATTTTCTGGTGTATAGATAGACGACAGATCCCGCTTAGGGAGACGATCGAGTAGTATGAAGTTTGCTCTGCCAAGATTGTTTTTTCGAAGATAGTCAATGCAGTGCTGTCCAACTTCCACGGAGTCTACCACCAAGCTCTCCAAGGAGGGACATGCCGTCGATATAGCGACATCGTATGTATCATCAATTGTCCCCAGATTGCCCAGACGTCCATGGAAGCCGTCTATGCGACCCGTCTCTTTCAAGCGCATAAGCCCTGAGAGAACTGCTCCCTGGTTCTGTACACTCAAAAGACTGGCTTTCGCTTCATCTGCTTTCTGTCTTGCTCCCGATATGCGCGCCTGTATCTCCGGCTTTCTGCTTGCAACCTTTTGCAAATCACGTTCAATCTTCTCAATTTCAGCTTCAAGGGTTGCCTTTTCTTCCTGTCGACTCTCAAGATCGGAGGACTTTTCTTTGAGTGTCTGTTGGATTGCCAGGATTTTGGACTTGACTTCATTTAGAGCAATGGACCCAGCGTTTCTTCGATCGTTGACCATATCAAGCTCACTCTGAGCAACAGCCAGTACAGAAAGCTTTTCATTGATCTTCTGGTTCCACGGCTCAAGAGAGGCCTGCTTTTCAGCAATTTGGTCAGAGATGCCTTGGGTCTTCCCCCTTAGGCTTTCACGTATAGTGTCAAGTTGCTTTTCCTGCACGCTCAGCTCGCTTTCGATAGCTGCAATCTCTGCTGTCTTTTTCTTGATGTCGTCACTGTGTTTTTGAGCGAGGCTGCTGCATTCTGAGCTTGAGAGGTGTTCCTGCTGAATTTCCTTTTCGAGTTTCTTCTGCTTTCCTGACAAGAACTTTTTCTTTTCTTCGTATTTTACCAGCTCCTTATCGTGTTTGGCAACTTCTTTAGCCATTGCTTGAGTCCGCTGCTCCATAGCTTCACATTGTTTCAAGCCGTGTTTGTATTTCCGTTCGAGCTCACGAATTTCACCCTCGCCGCCCTGGTGCTTTTCCAATTCTTGTTTGAATAGCTCCTGCATCTCGGAAATGGCTTCCTCCGTCACCTTGAGGTTATCATTACATTCGTCGATGTAGATCTGATATAGAGCGGCCTGTTTCTCCACAAGACGGTTCTCGTCCTGAATATAAGCCAGCGCCTGAGACTTCTTCTCTTCGAGATTATTTTTCTCTTTCTCGACGTGCTGGACTCGGCTTTGTTTCTCCACACAAATTTCGTTCAGAGACTCCAGCCCAGCTGCAGCCTCATCAATAGGAGCCTTGTACTTCGATGTCCCTATGATATCTTCCAAGTACTCCAAAAGCCCGTCATCATGCTCATTGGCTGCCTTTGGTTTCATTTGCGCAATTGATTCGACTTCTCCCTGCAAAATGAGGAATCGCTTATGGTCAAGATCTATACCACGGGCTCTCAAGAGATCGGTGACAGCGGTGAAATTCGTTTCTTTGCCGTTGAGATAGTACTTGCTCGAGTTATTCTTGAACGCGCGTCTCGAAAGAACCAGTTGAGAGTCGGGAACGACGTCGTATTTTCCAGCCGCTCGATCGATGATTTCCTGGAAGTGAACCTCGACTTCACAGAACTGTAGATTGGGGAATTGGGCCGAATTGTGAATCAATGCCGAAATCTTGCCCTGCCGCATTTTGCTCGCCCTGAATCCAAAAACAAAAAGTAGAGAGTCAATAACATTCGATTTTCCTGAGCCATTGGGTCCCACGACAGAGGAAAATGAAGGGTGAAAGGGGCCGACAACTTGTCGCCCCGAGTAACTCTTGAAATTCGTCAGGGCAAGATAAGAGATCACAAGTCTAGGTTTTGGAGAGCCATCATCCTCAGCAATAGGCTGCATGGCTGAGCCGGGCTTTGCCATTGCGTCCGTAGTCCGCTCGTTGTTGTTGTTGTTGTTGTTGTTGTTGGCAGCTGCGTTGGTAATGTCAGATAGAGGCGCGCCGATTTTTCTATCGGGGCGAGGAGCAGGAGTCAGCGGTGACTGCTTGTGTTGAATTGTATGACCGGATTGCTGATTGGAAAGTTGCGACTCAGATGAACGATGTTGATTTTGTGCACTGGTATCGGGGTCATTGCGTGAACGGTATGGAAGTGTCATTGTAGAAGTCGGCTGCGGCTTTGTTTGCTCATCTGCAGCTGCATCGGCGTTCGACACACGTGATTGTCCTTCATCATGCAGGTTCTCTTTACCTTGCTCATGAACCAACGAGTGTGACTGGCGGGAAGGCCGTTGTCTAGAGGTGAGATGTCTTGCATCTGTTCTGCTAGCGGAGGGCTGCGCGTCATGTTCAATGGAAGAGGTATCGCCGAGGGCAGAGACGTTCCCAGGCGCGGGCCTAAGACGAGAGCTCCGAGTAGAGCGCATTATGCGGGTGTCTATATGCTGTAATGGTCAACAAGTTCAAGACCCGGCCAAGCGACACATTGATTATTATTATTATTGTTGTTGATTTCAATGTTGATGCTGATGTTGATGTTGAAGTGAGGTTCGATGAGGTGGAGTTTGAGATGCGCGCGGATTGTTGACATTTAACCGTATCCGGCTTAGTGTGAGCAACCAACGCTTTGTCCGCCAAACTTCATGTCAGTGTGAGTATCAAAAAAGAAAGATTAGATAGACGATACATACATCACCAGCTCATTCAATCATTCTATTTCTTTCTGTATCTGCATCTGTATCTGCATCATGGAGTTCTGGGAAGACTTTGACTCATTGTTCGCCTTCAAGCAAAAAATCACATACCCCGGCAAACTCGCTACAGACATTGAAGGGAATCGCAAAGCATTGGGAAACACTCTGTTCATCGACCGTCTTCTCAATGCGCTTGGGATCGAGGAAGGTATGCTGATCCAGGGCTCCTTGGTCTCTATCAGCTTGTTTTGGTACTCATCGTTCTCGTTGTAGAAACTTCACTGTACCCTCCTACGGGTAATGCCAGCCTCAGAAAACTACACAGTCGCATAGTGTCATCGTCCTTTCCGGCACATGAAAAGCAGTCAATTCTATACTATATTCTACGAGACCTTTCAGTTGATGATACACCTTCAAAATTTGCTGAGAGAAGCTTCTTGCCCGAGAATTATAGGTTGTTTGTTGATGGTCTTTGGTACCTAGACAGACTCGAATTCAAGGTAGGCTGCTCTCAGACCCTCATTTTGCATTGGTGCAACGGCAGTACAAATGCTCATGTGTCTGCCTGTCCGCCCGGCGATGTTAAATACAGACTGCTCTACGATGCTTGACCGACCCGTCACTCATACCGACATTCCCCGACGAAATATTGTACGCTCTTTGCGTGCTTCCCCAGGATAATGACAGTTATGCCATTGCATACTACCTCGCTACCTCACCACCACTCACAACGGAAAAGACGCTCAACGCATTCTTCGCCACTTTGTGTCGCACGAGCGTGACTGATGCATTCTATTTCACGCGCAAGCAACCGGAGCCCTTGCGTCAGAAGCTTCAGAACTCACTTATAGTTTCAGTACTGTCGTGCAAACCGAGCCAGGAGAGATCCGAGCGTGCCAACGAGCTCATAAATCTCCC
>AZGZ01000002.1:652556-663372 GCA_001636715.1 Ascosphaera apis ARSEF 7405 | reverse complement strand
TGGGCGCCGTATACTGCACATACCGCGATTATGCCGCAACCGAGTTCTGCCCTCATATGTCATTATCGCTCCATCTCATCGTCATCGTTTTGCGCTTGCGACACTGCACAACTCACTTTCACTTTCTCTTCTTTCTCGTTACATGCTATATCTATACGAAACGTATCGCTTCGAATCTGTCAGACAGTTTTTCTTGGAGTTACCGCATCGGCTGAATCACCGCCATCATGGCTATCTGCTCCTTCTACCAGATGGGCCGGTGCAAATTCGGGGGTGAGTTGCGACAGCGTGACGCGATCTCTGAAGCTTCAACATGATATACAGTAGCTAACATTGATCTGCCAACAGCCAGATGCAGAAATGAACATCCAGGACAACCGACTAATGCAAATGCGCCTATTCCCTTTGCCAGTGAGTGCGATCGCTTTTCTGCATACAGCCCAGTGAAGGAAGGAAGAGCATCATTAGCAGTCATCGTCTGCGCAACAAACTTCACCGGCGCATCCCCAGATCTTCTTGAGAGAGTCCTCGCTGACACAGTTTTATTGGACAGTGTCTGCTCCAGCTAGCAAACCTGGCAGACCGTAAGTGCCCTGAATCTCCTCCACCGCGCTGCAATTCGACTGATTGTCATTTTCCTCAGGACATATATGCCCGACGTACGAGACTTAAGGCACGATCTAGCACGGGGTAACGGCAGACCAGAATGGATACTTTCATGCTACTCTCCTGGCAAGGGGGCGGGCGTTCAACTTTTCGGCGGCCCTGAACAAGAGATTAGTCCCGAAGAGATGCGTGTTATGCACTATATGGCTATGGAGACAAATACCGTCCAGGAAGCAATCAACTACGCCAACAATCTCTACGCGAAGATGGAATTCGAGATGGACGCGATAATGAAGAATGCAGACGCTGCACTTAAATTCCTGATTGAAGGCGAACACCAACATCCGAATCGTTGGGATATAATTGACGCTTATAATGCAGGCCACAACCCTCTTAGCGGACAACAACAGTCGCATCAGCAGCAGCAGGCAAATCCGTTGAACCAAAACCAGGGTGGCCCATATACTCAACCGTCCGGTTTTGGACAGTCATCTAATCCTATACAACCCCCTGGATTCGGACAGCCATCGAATCCTGGACAGCCAGCATTTGGACAACCGTCACAACCGCAGCCATCTTTCGGCCAGCCGTCACTTCCTGCACAACCAGCATTCGGACAGCCCTCGCAACCACAGCCTTCATTTGGCCAGCCAGCTTTTGGACAGCCTTCGCAACCACAACCTCAATTCGGGCAGCCGGCGTTCGGACAGCCTATGTCCCAATCGCAACCATCTCAGTTACCCAATCCCTTCGGACAGCTCGCGAACAGACCGCTTGACCAAAATGGGCAACTCAATCCCCTCCAGCAGCAACAGCAGCAGCAGCAGCAGCAGCAGCCTTTTGGGCATATGTCCGGTATGCAACAGCCAAACCCCCTGGCAGCGCAAGCCTCGCCGTCTCCATTCGCTGCGCTGCAATCGCAGCAGCAATCTGGATTTGGCCAGCCCTCTGGACCAGTGTCAGGCACCTCCAATTTTCCTCCGGCCATGGGGGGAGCCATAGGCGCCAACAACACAGGCATTCAGGCACAATTTGCCGGGGCTTCAAACCAACAGCCACCACCACCAATTCCTGAAAATCATAAGCCAGCGAAATTCGCAACTATTCCCGAAGGAATCAGCATGACGCCAGCTCTGAATGGTGAAACGGTGCATGATCCACAAACGAAGCAGCTTGCTCTATGGAAGGGGCAACGGGTATTGTACGTTGACGGGGAGCCACGATATCAGCACCCAGAGAACTTCGAGGTCTTCGTACACATCTTCTTTCCTGACAAACCACCCACGCTCGAGACGTTGGGAGAGACGCAAGGAAGGCCAGAGGATTATTCCCCTGAAATCGAGGAGCTATACAAACAAGCGAAACAAGCAGGGCAATTCACGACGGGCCTTCCCAAGGTACCACCAAAACCAGAATGGTGCAGCTTTGACCTCTAAACATGACTACAATCTTTTGAAATGACGACATATGATGAACCCCATGAACAATTGCCAATTTGGGTCACCTAACGCCCACAAAAATATGTCAACGGCAACTGATCGAATTACGAATTATTGCTAAACGACCGTGAATGAAGATGATGTGAAGACGAAGACTCTCAGAATCCAGAGAAAAATGGTATCATGGCATTAAAGACCGTATGCTATGCTAACGACCTCTATCTCAAGACCCATTGCTAGCTTTTTGTTTTATTATGTGATTTAAAAAACATTTAAGCAGCAATGGTGACCTCAACCTCGACGCCAGCCTCGATGTTGACGATGATCTGCTTGACAGTCTCGGTAGGGGCGCGGAGGTCGATGAGACGCTTGTGGATTCTCATCTCATAAGTGTCCCAGGTCTTGGAACCCTCACCGTTAGGGGTCTTACGGGTGGTAACACGAAGAACCTTAGTGGGGAGGCGGACAGGGCCCTTGACGGAGAGCTGCTTGGTGCGAGCACGGTCGATGAGCTCCTGGCAGACCTTCTCGAGGGAGGCAACCTTGCGGGAGGTCAAGGTGATGCGAACCTTGTGGATCTTCTGTGGGAAGTTGTTAATACACTTGTGATTCATGACCAAGCATCAAAGGGTGCTGCTCGAGCACAGCATGGAGCGCGAACGTACGGGACCCTCGCCAAGATCCTTCTCGGGCTTCTGATAGGAAGACATTTTGAGATAAGAGGTGTTCTGCGATGAAGCCGGGTTAGTTTTGTGTCAAGACTGCTGAGCGATGTCCAGGGATATATGTAGCGATGCGACATACAGTGATATGGAATGCCAATCAAGACCTGAACAGGTGCTGTCTAGTTCGGTAAGGTGATGAAAGGCGCTTTGGGGTTGCAAAAACAGAAGGGAAAGGGAAGAGCAAGAACTAGGCGCAAAAAGTCATCATTATGCGACGGGAAGAATTTCATTCTCTGCCTCGCTTCCTCCAGCGCGCATCCTCAGACCCGAAACCGCGCGACGCTGGGCTTCTGTGGGCCTGTGGCTTGGCACTCGCTTATATCAGGAGACTAGCCGGATACAGTTAGATTGGCTATAAATAACAGGGTGGTCAGATATAAAATGAGTAACTCTTATATCACACCAGCTACTATACAACGGGTACTCTTCTATAACAGTGTATTGCTTTCATATAACATAGGTGTGTGTAAAATAAACCGCTTATATAAAATAGCAAATTCGAATAAATAATGCATATGAAGCTTTTAACAAACAAGCTAGTTAAGAAACTAAATATATACTGATGTAATTGTTATGCATATACAACGTTTGTAATTCTAACAACATCTCTCAATCCCATCTAGCTAGCTAAGCACTATAGTCAGTAATTATCAGTAACATCATCTCATCATTTAGTGATGTTTAGTTGCCTCGACTTAGTGAACAATACCTACTGTTTTCGAACATCATATATAGAGGTGACGGCTCATTAGATTCAACAGTATAGGCTGTAGCGTCCTGCGCATATCCGCTCTTGTTGTCCACACTCTTTCAAGCCTACATAATGCCTGCACTGCCTCTCGTCCCTGTCCCTCCTGCCAGTGTCCGACATCAAATTCCAGACATTGAATGGACGGCATGTCTGCAATCTTGGATTCTTTCGATTGAAGCTAGACTCTGCTGCTCAAATAACGAGTTTCTGAAGCTCACTTCTGAGAATGCCTCGACTCATGCATTTCTGATTTCCTATTTGAGGGAGGCGCCGCATTTCCCACCGGCATCGACATTTGAGAAACAGCTCAAACGCCTTAGTTTTCTTCTGACAAGACGGATATTATTGGAGTGGCCTTCCTCATCGCTGGGGGAGTTTCTCAATTGGTCTTTTATCTCAAGCTTCGTCGAATTCTACGGTACTCGTCGAGCAGTACGGTCTCTTCTATCTGATATTTGGTCCCAGCATAGAGCTCAACTGTCATTGTGCCTCGCAGATGGAAAAATACTGTCTATAGATCAACTGTCTCCAAAGGCACAGACCATTGAATGTCCTTGGACAAACTTGCGGCTGTTAACACTAATTTCATGTTTGATTCCCGATGCGGGGCAGATTTTGATGACTGGGTCTGATTATATCGACACGTTATGTGAAGCCTATGAGAAACCAAATCTGAACAGTGATATTAAAAATGGGCTTGTGGCTAACTTATATGTTGGTCTTTGTTCGCTTATTGTCGCCCAACCGCCTCAGGTATCTCTCTTGCTTGATCAATTATATGGCCTAAAAACCGCCGCCGCACCGGAGACAAGAACAAAAACGAGGGAGCCCACACTCCTCTCCGCTCTGATATGTAGCACTGATTTGCTATACAGACTGGAAGCCGTGCTTACTGCAAGTGGTCAAACAAGAGGCCGCAGTTTGTTGGCGTCTCTGAAAACTTATCAGAGCGAGTGCTGCCATCTACACCGAACTGCACCTTTCGCAACGAGGGCGCAAAAGGGCAAGAAACCGACACGAAAGAATACCGATGTTTCAGAAGCACATCTCATCAGTGAAATCAAAGAACTTCTTCCTGATTTGGATGATGCATATGTCTTGAGACTACTCAATCACTATTCTGACAATGTCGAGACGGTCGTGGCTCATCTTCTTGATAACTCAATCCCACCCGAGCTTCAAGACGGAGCTGGCTCGTTGGAAGAGTCCGCCACAGATAGTGAACTAGCGCCAAGTCACTTGGACAATGTTAGCGGTGCTGTACCCGTTTCCAAAGAACCTGAAAGGAGGAATATTTTCGACAACGACGAGTTTGATAACCTTGCCGTGCCCTCATCGCAAATCCGGATCGAACACGCAAAGAAAAAAATTACGGCAGATGATCTTCTTCGGGATCGATCGGAACATGCACAGAGAAAAGCAGCGATTCTATCGGCTTTGGCTGCATTCAATTCAGATGACGATGAGCGCGATGACACATATGATATTGCAGATGTCGGCGGCTCTATCGATGCCGTGGCTGCTGGTGTTGACGCTGACACCAAAGCAACTACTTCAGGCGCCCAGTCCGCTGCTCAAAGTGACTTGGAGTTATTCAGGCATTACAAGAAGAACCCAGCCACCTTTGATCGGAGCGCTAACACGCGAAGATCAACTGCACGTGCTGAGCTACGGAAGGCAACTGGAATGACCGACGAGGCAATTGAAGGCTGGGCTGTCATGTTAAACCGTGACTCGAGACGGTCTGCCAAGTTAGAACAGACGCTGTTGTTAGAGAGTGGGGTCAACAGAACAGTCAACACGACCGAAGGCGATGATGGTATGGATGATGATAGTCAAACCTCCACAGGGCCAAATGCTCGTGGTGGCAATAGAGGAGGTAGAGGTCGTGGACGCGGCGGCAAGCAACAAGGCAGCGACAAGCAAGCCAAGCAAGGCGGTAACAATCCGAACAACCGTGGAGGACCATCAGGTCGGAGCAGAGGGGGGAGGAATAAAGGAGCTCATGATAGGCGGAATCAACATGCGAAGAAGATGGCCCGCGCTGGCGTGATGCCACCGGAATAGATCGACCCATACATGCCTGCTACTTATATAATTCGAGTGTCTGCTGTAATGGATCAGTCAGTCTCTACGTAGTGCTTATGTCGTTGTTGTCACTGAAGGGGCAAAAGGAGAGAAGCCCCGTTGGTCTAGACGGGACCCCTGGATTCTGGTCTGGGATAGCTGCCCACGGCGATATTGGTCGCGGATCTTCAGTTAAGCCGCCTATCCCCCCGCGGCGTACTCCGTAGTGAACATACGAACCGCCGCAAAAGCTTTTGTTAGCTGCAGGAGCACGGCAGTACTGCAACATACAACTTACACTTACAAGACAAGCGGACAAGCTTATAGACACGAAGGAACAACGATCCTGAGCTAGTGAAAATCGAGAAGTTCGAACAAAGCAACTTTCTGCTATTACCACTTAAGCAGACTACATTCATCATGGAATCAAATTCGCCCCAACAGGCCCGCGATGTTCTATATTGTGGAGGTATGCTCATCTACCTATCACACGAGATGATGGCTCATGTTTATGGCTTCTGGTCCAATTCTTAAGGCTGACATTATGATAGTCTGCAGCTTGCCTCCAGAGGTATGTCCTTCTTTCAGGAGGATGCTGGTTTAAGGCCACATAGCGGCGCATTCATATGAGGACCGCATCAGCAGCCTTCCCCGGTCAGGATATGAATGACATCATATTGACTGATGTTTCGATTGTTCATTTAGTACTGCGAATTTGGCGGCACGAAGAAAAAGTGTGAGGAATGGTTGAAGGAGAATCATCCTAACGTTCATGAGAAACTATACTCAGAAGGTGTGTGACCCTGAATCCATCGCACGTGAGCTCATGAACAATTGCCAACTTCGTGTCATTTTACCGCGGGTTATAGAGGCTTTATCAGCAAATCTCAGCACACTATCAGTATCTGCGCGTGAACGTGCAGAAAAGGATGCCGCGAAAAAAGAAGCCAAAGCTGCTCTGGAATCGTCACGACAAGAAGAGAAGAAGGCTGCTTCAAAAGTTTATATCAAACGTGTCGAACGAAATAAACGCAAGCACGTTACAGTCGTATCCGGTCTAGAGAATCATGGCCTAGATATCAAGAAGGTCGCCAAGGAGTTCGGAAAGAAATTCGCTACTGGAAGCTCCGTGACAAAGGCTACAGCAGGCGGCGGCTCCAAGGAAGAGATCACAATTCAGGGAGATGTTAGCGACGATATATATGACTGGCTGGTGGACAACTACAAGCAAATCCCAGAAGACAACATTGAGATGGTTGAAGATAAGAAGAAGAAGAGCGGCTAAGAAATCTTCTTATATCTACCCAAAATGAACTATACAAATAAATGATCAAACCATCTATTTTTTGAAGAGCATATACACGCCTCACCAATACCATTTTAATGAGCCTTCCTCAGAATGTCTTCATATCTCCATTGCTCCTGAAACGGGTGTCACAGAAAAGAAGAAGGCAGCATTTCCAGTCCTTTCAAAGTTTTTTTGCAGAATATTCCCATTTCAATGGCCATTGAGCATATCATTCGCCACTGACTTTCGACAAGCGTCAAGCAGTTTGGCCATCTTAGCGACGTCAGCCATGTGGCTTATGACGTGTTTGTTGCCGCTCGTGAACGTGAACATTACATATGGAATGTTCACCTCCTTGCACCATTGCTGGACTAAGGTGCTTGCTCGACGTAGATTATGACGGGGCAGCCTTGGAAACATATGATGCACCGCTTGATATTGCAAACCTCCATGGTAAAAATCCAGCCATGTTGGGCAGTCGATATCCATGGTGGTTCGGAGCATCCTCTGAGCAAAGGACTCATGAGTGCCAAAGTCGGTCGTTGACATGCCAAAATGCGAAATAGTAATCTGCACATGCAGGGGCGAAGTCACGACATGACTGATTAGAATGAACAGCAATCTGTTCTTCCAATCAGGTATACTCATGTAGAGCACCCCGTATCCAAACCAAAACCAAAAGAAGATCTGACCAGCTATCTCAAACCATCGGTGCCATGCTGCGACACCACGCTTTGGTGCTTGTCCACATAGCAGATACTCCCAGCTCAACCGGTAGAGATTGAATCGCCCAAAGCATAGAATCGGGTAATATAAGTAATTCTGCTTGCTGATGAGAAATTGCGCTAGTCGATCGAAGTTCATGACTCTTTCGTAGTATGTACTTCGCAAACTGTCGAAAAATTTATGAGAGACGGCGAAAAAGGGTATATGCTGGATATCGGGGTCATGAACAGTCGAATTTGTCACAATATGATGAACGTTGTGGCTTCTCTTCCACCAACCGAGACTAAGTCCCCCAATCCAGTCTGCAATGATGATACCAATGGCGCTGTCGACCTGAAAATTATGAGTTATACCCATGTGGCCTGCGTCGTGGGCCGAGAAAACGAGCAAATGCCACATGAACCCCAAGCAAAATGCCGAAATGCAATAGTAGCCTGCTCTCAGTGCAATCCACGAGGCAACCCCAAGTGATGCATATCGTAACACCTCATAAAGATAGTGAGTGTAATGGCAGTCAAATAGTCCTTCATCTTTGATCTGCTGGTAAAGCTCTCGATACTTCTCAATGACAAAGTGCTGCGTAGCTGGATCCGGAGAGGGATATATTGACTCGTCGATACGAAGCTCTTCTTGAGTCCGAGTATCAAGCCATACCGGCCTGTCTTTACTATCGTTGCCCTTAGATGACTTCGCGATGTCCAACTTGACCCTTACCGCAGAGTCCTGCTCTTTTTCTACAGGATTCTTCACTTCTTGCGATTTAGAAACCTGTGAAGTACGAGCAGTGCAAAATTGGCCCCCTTGTATAGGAGGCGTGAAGTTGAGCCATTGGCCTTCAATATAACCTATTTGAAAGGCATTCATCTTTTTTAGGGCCTCTGGAGAGTGTAGCCTACAATTTGATATCAGCACTGGTATTTTGAAATTAAGTGTTTCTAGGGCCCTGAACGTACGCTGTGACTTCATCAGTAGCATCTCGTCCTACCATATGTTTGATAGGTAGGTGCCCGCCGGGATGAAATTTGATGAATGAATTTGCATTGATAACCTTGTTGTTGAGAATAAATATATGAGCCCCCTGAGCGATCTTGCTCTCAACGTCCTCTCGCGTGAACAAACATTCCTTGCGAGTAGAGTGACATTGCTTGGGCTCGTCTTGTTCGTTGCGATTCATCGTCCTGTTCATTGCTGTTTGCAATGCTTGCACTTCTGGAGATGATGGCACATCGGTGCAGGTTAAAAGGTAAATGCCAAAGAACCGGGTCCCTACACGACCACGAATACTATGCTCAGGCCATCAATTGATGACTACTCGAATGAAGTCACTTTCGCATGATTCGATGTGGCCTTGGTAGGTCTGATGGATCAACCTGGCTGACGACCCGATGAACCGCCCACTGCGTTTCACCGAACAGCCCAGCGGGGACGAAATACTCTGATACAATCATGTATCCATGTACGCATGTACGGTACATACTACAAGGGTGTATGCCCTTCTCTGCTTTGTCTGTACGGGGTAAACCAAGGAAGTAAGAGGACGTGGCTTTGCTCTTGGGCAGCCTGCAAATCACAGATTATCTAACCCCTCAATTGAAACCAAGAGCTATGGTGGACACATCGATGCGCCGTGCAACCTGGATTGAGGCAAATCTGATGACAGGTGATATGGGGAGAGCGTCCAATTAGCTATCATCGAACCGTCAGTTGTTTATCATACCCGGAAATGATAAGCATGTCTCGATATTGGCTGTGACATTCAAATTTCCAACTTCCCCTCTTACTTACTTCCTCTTGATCATCTTTACCGTGAAATTGTGCTTCACGTTATCAAGACTGAGGGCCGTACAAGCAAATTACTGTCAGCTATACAATATAACTGTGCCTACGCCGGTGCCCCAAACTCAAGTATGGTAGGTTGTGATGGTCATCCTGGAACCAAAGTTATACTTCGGCTAGGGCCATGTTTAGGCTTGAGATTTGCACTTAGCCGAGATGATGTGCTACGAGCTAGTTCTGACACTTAACAGCAGAAACCGTTGTCTGAGTTGGTCGAGACGTGGTTGAGATGGGATCAGGTATGGTTGCGATCATTCTTATCTATTTATCAACATCTTTTGCCAGTGCGCTAATTGAGATGGTTAGAATGATGAGACAAAACGCGAAATCATTCAATTGCGAGATGCCGGCAATCATGCCGAGCTTGAGAAAAGACTCTGCAAGCGTATACAGCCCTTTGCAAGACATATGAATACATGATGCTTTGTTTCTATTCTGACTTATGTGAGCAGGTATTGAGTTTGGCACCGCTGGATTGCGAGGCCGTATGCAGGCAGGCTTTTCCTCCATGAACTGCCTCACTGTCATCCAAGCATCGCAAGGATTGGCCAAATATGTACAAGCTGCCAATGGAGGTATTGAGACGCCCGCGGTTGTTATTGGGCATGACAGCAGACACAACTCTGCAAAGTTTGCTAGGCTAGCTGCAAATGCATTTCTAGCCCAGAAGATAAAGGTCTTCATGTTCTCATGTTCATCTCCTACTCCATTTGTGCCATTTTCTATCCTGAGAAAGGGCGCGTCGGCTGGTGTGATGGTCACAGCGAGCCACGTAAGTACAATGGGTCCTTTAGTCGTTTTGACAAAGTTTCTCGAACGTATTTGCTGACTATCATAGAACCCTGCACGAGATAATGGTGAGGAATACTGAAAAGAAACTATTTATCAGGAATACTGACATCCAATCACAGGATATAAGGTGTTAGTATAACATCAATTGGTGAACCTGAAAATAAAGAACTACAGACTGAATTTGCGATAGTTATCTGGAGAATGGCGCCCAGATTAACACTCCAGCAGACGGGCAAATAGCCCATGAGATTGAGCAAAATCTTGCTCCCTGGGAAGCAGCATGGGCCGACCCTGAGTCACACGATCTATTTCAATTTGAGCAGTTCGAGGAAGTTGTGAAGCTTTACACAGGCACGATCAAGGCCTATCTGGTAACGTGTTTCTTTTTCAACCATTTACATGCAGAATTCTGACTCTCTTTAATCAGTCTTCACTTGGAGTTGAAAGCATTTCTCCAACCCCATTTGTGTACACCCCATTGCACGGCGTTGGGGGCAAGACTTTTGTCTGTCTCTGCGAAGAACTAGGAATCGACGAGTTTACAGTGGTTAAGGAACAAAAGGAACCTGATCCCGACTTCCTACTG